>WBMZ01002651.1:0-169664 GCA_013400975.1 Atrichornis clamosus | reverse complement strand
TCGTGAATGGTCAGACTGGGAAGGTTCCTTAACATTAAAATGTGTAAATAATAAAATGTTTTGATAGTTGGGTGCTTGATTTGTGGAATACCATTGAGCACCCAGTCTTGTGCAACTGGAATAAATAATCAATGTCTCTTTTGGATGTGTAATTATTGACTTGTTGCACACTGGGTAACAAACCTGAATTTTTCTGGACAAGTTAGTTGGAGACGTTCACGCCCCTAATAAACTAAATAGTGGCATGAAACAGGTTCCAGAGGAGCAGGGGTACACCCAGACTGCAACCTGCGAGCAGTCACTCTCTGGAGCTGACCAAGCTCTCTGGAGCTCCCCGAAAGGCTCCCAGAGAGGCACGGGCTGCACAGAGGGAGCCACCGGAGCTGCACACCCTCCTCTTCTTCCATGCTGCAAAACAGACTGGGCAGTCCCTCACGGCTTTAATTATGCAGATATTATGCAAGGAACATAGTGCCAGGCTCCCATCAGCCAAAGCATCTGCAGAGGAAACTGCCAGCCTGCCTCTCGCCGGTCGTCAGACCGTGGGATGGCGACGCCATTTCATCTTGTGGCAGCAAGGGCAGGAATTTTAGAAACGCTCTGCACACCACACAGCCACGCTCAGACAGAGCTTCGGGACAGTCCCACCTCCTGCTCCCAGACCCTCCACACACGTGCTGCGGGGGACCAGGCAGGAGCAGCACTCCCAGGGGGCACCTGTCCTCCCCACCGGGACCTTCTGGCTCTGAAACATCTGCACAGGCACATCTGCACTGGCTCTGCAACATGGGTCCAGCTGTACTCAATCCCAGCTGTGGCCCCAATTGCTGAACGTAGTGCTGCTTTTTTGGGAGCTGCCCTTTGAACAGCAAGAATCCAGAGGAGCGATTTCTAGGAATAGGGCACTGGAGACCTTTGTGCTTTGTCACTCCCCACAGTTTTCCAGCAGCAAGGGGGGCTCCAAGAGGAAGGAATGCCAGGTTTCTCTCTCAGGAATGTTCTGGGGGTTTTTTCTTTTTGTCTGGAAAATGCATTTTAATCCAGCTCTTCCCTTGCTCCCTAGACTCTTTTTTTGAGGGATGACTCCTGGTGGGCAGCAAGCTGTTTACAGAGAAGCAAAAGCATGCAAACAGTTTTGGACAGGGCTTCTGGGTGTGCAGTAGGTGGGGACTGTTGCTGTTTTACAACAGGGGTGCAAGAAGAGTGGGCCCGAGCCAAGACATCACTGGGAGCACTTTGGCTAATCCCAAGGGAAGAGTGACTACAGTGGAGTAACTGCTTCCCACAGAGGCACCTTGGTGTTTTGATGCAGGCGATGCCTGTCTCCTGAGGGTCACTGGGTGCAGGGTGCTTGCTGCAGCATCCCCCCTGGGCAGGGTTAACACCAGCACACCTGAGCATGCCGGGCCCAGCCAGGCAGGCAGGAGCAGAGGCCACCCTCCGGAACACAGGGAGACGGCTCCAGCCCTGAGCTCCTTGCAGGAGATGATGTCACTGGGATGTGCCTGTTTCCAATCTCCAGCTGCTGGTAGGAGGCCCCATTACCAACTGTCTGAGCATTTCAGGCTGTTGGAAAATGTACAAGGAGGGCCAACACTGTGAATCTGCACAGATCAGCATGCAAGCAGGCTTTTAAAATAATAGACTGAACCCCCGACGATTGCATAAATACCTGCAATAAACTCATCAATTAAGAGTCTGTTAGGGCAGCCAAAGGTTTGTAAACAGCTACAAATGCATTGCCATAAAATGCCCCAGGAACTAGGAGTTGTACCACAGAACAGATCCTCCTGAAGCCACTGGTGGGACTGGCATCTGTTGGGCTAAAAGCACAAACCTCTGCTGCTTTTGCAAAGGCAAAAGCTGATTGTCAGAGGAGCCATATATTAGTGATACTCCATGCAGGATCCCACCACCGTGTCCGATGCAACAGAGGCCATCATTTCTCCTAGGAAACTTTTTGTCACACACTACCATAGCCTGGGGAACCTAAGTGACACCTGTAGGTGTTGGACAAAGCTCACACCTTTCTCAACAGCAGCAGGCTCAGTTGGTACATCTATTTTGTAGCTACAAAAATGGTAACTCAGGCTTCCTCAAATTAGTACAAACTTATTGAATCACTGATTTTGATTCAGGTGCAATTCACCACTGTAATTTTAAGACAGAGAGTTTAGGAGGGAAATGACTGTTGAAGAGAATTAATTTGTTAGTGTCCCAAGAACACGGATATCAAACCAAAATAAAGCATGGTTCTAGTGTGTAATTAGTATCTGTTACTTATGTTTAAAAGGGTCATGAAGGATCCAAGTAGGAAGAGGAGGCAGGGATGAAGAAAAGCATTTGAAACTTCACTTCTGTGAAACGCTCTGCTGAGAATTGGCAAGCACCCATGAGCACCCACACTTGCAGAACCAAGTAGTGCTACAGATGCAGGTTTCAAAGTACTCTCAAACTCATGACTTGACATTAAATTCAGAACACTTTTAGTGCTCCCCGTAGCAGACCAAAACCACAGTGAATAGAGGATTTAAATCACTGGACTGTCCTAAAAGTCTTGCACCCATTCCTACTCATTTTTAAAAAATTTGCTGTGTTATGGTTGTGCCTGCAGAACATGTGCTGGGGCACATCACATCTGTCTGTACTAGTGTGAAACTTCCACACCTAACTGCCCCAGAGCTTTCCCACACATTTATTGGACGTGCACAGCTGCTCTGCAGTCTGCATCCCGAGATGTCCCACAGCAGCAGGCTGAGGCCCTGCCTCCACAGCCAAAGCCACGAGAGGCTGCCTCTGCTCCAGGACCTGCCCTGCACTGACCACATCACCTGAGACAGCGTTTCTTCCCTGCAGCACTTGGGCCTCTGCCATGTGTAAGGGCAGACTGCCTCAGCCTTTTGTGCCTGGCTTTTGCTCAGATGAAGGCTGGTGTCAGCAGGCAGAAAGCCCCAGGATGCTGACCCAAGCAAGAGCCTGCCTGGGGAAGGTCAGACAGGCAAAGGGCACGTGAACACTCCTGTGCCAGCGCCATGGGCCAGCTCTCCTCCCATCTTCCACATGGTACTCCAGCCTCTTTGCTTACCCTCCTCCCTCCTGCACGCTCCAGGCTGGTACCCTCCATTGCCAAAGGCCCCCAGAGAGTACATTCATGGTCTAAACACAACATGTGTACAGCAGCAGTAATTTCTGTAGCTCTGACACACTCACCAGTGAAATCACACACTACCCACCTCCTTCCCCCAGCCAGACACTCTCAGGAAAACTCACAGAATGTGAAGCGGGCTTTAAGAGCTCCACATGGTGATGTGGCATATGCCAAGGGATTTCTTGCCAGCTTCTCCACTGGCCCTTTCCTGGCTGCTTCTCCTGGGGCACTGTGTGTGGTTTGCTGCAGCACAGAGTACCATGGTCTTCCCTGGGCTGTTGCTGTCTTGTGTTGACACATCACCCCTTAGCAGATCTGAGGAGGGGTGGGAAGGAAATCAGCAGGCCATTCTGCCATTCCCGAGCTCCCTGCTCAGCTAGCATGGGGGAAGATAAGCTTCCTACCTTTGCCTCTATCCATGAGGCTCCAGCAGGACATCTGGTGTGCAGCATGCCCAGGAACCCAGACTCATCTCAGACTCACCCCTGAGCTCAGGTGTTGGCTATGTGCCACTATGTGCTGCTGGAGCCTAAAGATCTGTCCATCAAGGCAGCATAGCACACTGCAAAAAGTTCTTGCCTAATTGCTGCTGAAATCTCCGGGGTTCCCACCCTCCACCATCTTCTCATGTCCACCTGGGTTGGCAAAAGAGGGGGCCTGAGACAGGCAGGTGATAAATAACCAGAGCAACACCTGCTTACAGGACCTTGCTTTTAGTGCACAGAGCAAGAGGGAGGGACAAAAAGAAAAAAGAGAAGAAAAATAAAAGGTAATCTGAATGCTGATCTAGGATGTTGTCTCCTAAAATCCATCTGAAATCTGTTACCACCATTTGTCACTATTCCCCACTGTGACAGGGCATAGGGTGGGTGAGAAGAGCCAGTGTGCCCGAGCTGTCTGACCAAATTCTCTCTGTTGTGTGCAAACCACAGTCAGCGAATTTGACAAGAAGAGTTCACTCCCAGTACTCATCCTGGGAGTGGGGAAGAGGGGAAGGAATTTGCTATAAAAATGCTGCCCATGCTGTCATGATTGACCATGCAGGAGGCCAGAAACAGGTGTAGAGGTTTCAGAGTAGCAGCTTAGGCAGATATACCTCACAGGCCTGGATTCTTCATGTCAGTTTATCCATCTTCAAAGGAAACCCAGTGCTGGGTAGCTCACAGAAATTTGCTACAAGAGGCTAAAGAGGTGCAACTCCCTCAGACAGGAAGATACTAGCAAGTAAGTTACTGAAAACCTAGTTTCTCAAATAAAACCAAGGAGAGAGGAAAAAAGGCAGTGGGGCTGACTGTGCATCTAAGTTTAAAAAGCAGACATATCCGTATCTCCATATACATATACGCTTATATATACTTCCACTGTAGTTCTGTGTGTGAAGTGCTAAGTGATAGAAAACCACAGTCTGGAAAAATTGTGGGACATCCCTGATCTGTGCTACAGCTCTAAGGTATATTAAATTTTGCTGGATACATCCAGTGGCAAATGCGAAACCTGTATTACCTCTAAGCAGGATGTCCACGTGAGAAATGGCTCCAAACTTACCAATCAGATAGAAGGCATCACCTTCAAAACTGGTTGTGTGGTGTGTGGACTGGGTTCTGTTCTACCCAGCAGATTAAGAGAGTTAATAATGAAGTTGCAATTTCAGGGAGGAAAACCCAGTTCATGTGGTATCTATGTATATGTGATATATAGAACACACTTGTACTACATGAGAACAGTGTAGTGAGATTTCCCTCAATACAAAAAGTAAATGAAGACACAAATGAAAAAAAAACCTGGAAATAGTTTATTTGCTGCATAAGGAAACTTCTTGTAAATTACATATAAAGAAACTTGTTATGCTGTAGTATATAATTTCCAATATTCCACAAAGATAATTGTAATAAATATACAAACCAAACCAAAGTAGAAGACTAAATCCATCAGGCAACCTACAAAATGGTTCATCAAGTTTTATACTTGCAGCATTAGCATGCTTAAAATCTTGTTCTTTTTGAAGTGATGCAGCAAAATTCTTTTCACATTTCTTTGGAGCATTTTCAAAGCTGTCTACCTACAAAATACTGTTCAAAATCAGCCAGCATTAGTTAAACCACTCAAGAAAAGTAACACAAGGGTCTAACTGATGCAAAGGTGTTGTTTTACTTTTTGCTTTTAAAATTCATTTAGTTTTGCCAGGGTTAGGAATTATCTAAGTGCACTGTGAGTCCAGTCAGCCTGAGGCACTGCTGACTCTTGTCATATTATGACTCTATATAAACTTCATAGATTATATAGCTCTGAAAGATTTCTCTATTAATAGAGACATATCCCCATAGAATAAAAAAACAATACCATATTGCAGCCGCAAGCTTGTTAAAATGGTTGTACCCTCAAGTGCAGTGTGTGCTTAAAACATTTTTCCATAGTTTCATTCTATCCCACATCAGGCATTTTTACTTGACTTTAAATGCAGAAGTGCTGATAAAGGCTTTACTGATGCCCCGCCTCTAGAAGCAACATATAAAACTTTTTGACACCTCCTGCTGTTCTCTAGCTATCATTTCTAAATTTTTTTGGAACAGCAGGCTGAATTGCATTTTACACTTCACTGCTCTGGACCACACTGACAGACAGGTCTATTATTCCATACAAATCTCTTACAAACTGAAAACACTTCACTATGCTTCACTATTACTGGATACTTGGGGGTATAAAAAGAAACTCTCTAAGACACAATTACCTAAAAATATTTGTTAATAAGCTTAATGCAAATATTATGTAGAAAAAATGGTTTAGTTACAAAAAAATTCATTAGAGGGCCAGTAAAAATATACTGAAGAGAAGATCTTTACAAAAGTGAGGTTAGGAAGAATGAGGCATTGACATTCACTGTAAACATCCTGTGTTCACTAGAATCCCTTGTCTAAAGTATATGTTCTGGTTTTGTTCCTGAGCTTCATGGCCAACACTTGCATAGACAGCTAAACCTATCATAAAGGGCTGTTTATATAGGTGGTTCTGTTTGTACATAACTTCAATAAACTAATGCTTTTACCTTTTGAAATAGTTTCATTGCACTACCAGGTAGTTAAGGAAACTATGAAGTATGGTATGGTTTTTGTGTACTCAGTGCATTGGGTGAATTGGGGCAGCTACTTTTTAGTGTGTTAACCTTAAATAATGTTACACTAGGAAGTGTAGCTGTTTGACCTTCTGGCTTAGCATGAATATCTACTCCTTCTCACTGCTGCAAGGCTCACTTCTGCTCTGCCAAAGACCGCATATGGCAAAATGTCAGGAATCAGCATCAAAAATACCCAGTAACAAGATGTAGCTTGTAATCAGAACAGAAGACCTCACAGAGAATTTCACCTTTACCCAGGCAACACGAGTGCTTTCCTACAAATTAACCTGCTTCTAATGGAGGAAGCTGGAACAGTCCTTACAGGGTAAACACGGCATGGAGTGGCCTAAGTAAAAAAGTCTGAAGAACATACTTGCATTTAAGGTCTGAAAAGCAGGCATGTGTTTAGTTACTGCACATGGAAATGCACGTGGAAGTGGTACAGACAGACAAATATATCCCCCTCACAAACAGCACAATAACACAAAAGCAGCAAGTTGCCAATTTAAAATCTTATGTTAAGGCAAATCTAGATAAACAACCATAACAGGATTAATAAAAATGGGGAGTTTTCCTTGGCTTTTTTGTTTACTTTTTCTGTGATTGGCTTTTACACATTGATAAAATTTGTTTAAGCACTTTCTGGACATCTTCATCCATTTGACCCTAGACAAGGGGAGAGAGAAGAAAAGGTGATTGAATTCATGCAGCTCTACTCTTTAAGAACACTGACAAACTATTTTTGAGGTATAGACCAATTTCCCAAGTGGAAGCAGTGTTAAATTTGTTCTTAAACTGTTACACCTGATGGGACGGATGTCTTAGATAAAACATGCAAAGTTCTTACCAGATCTGCAGAAGAAACATCTTTAGCTAAAATACTAACACTGTGTGACTGAAAACATGCAGCCATACCTGCACAGCATAGAGAAGATGCATCCTGTAAACCGAGACAATTTCCTGATGTTGTTTCTTTGTTTCCTAGAAAACAGTTAAGAAGGGCACAGAGCATTCAGAACTATTGAATTCAGAACTCCCCAATAAGATTTAGGCTGGGGAAATTACAAAGCATATTCTTATGCAATGCTTTGAAAAGCAGCTCAGAGGGTGGGTCAGACCTCCTTTTCAATGATCACAGACTGGCACAACCCAGAAACCTTCTTTTCAAATAAACCTGAAGCTGTTAGGAAAGCTAACTTACAAGAAGGAAAGAGTGCTCCTGTCCTCTTCTAAATCCTACCCGCTTTCCTAATGCGCTCCACACTTTTGCACTTTACACTGCTTTCCTGGTCCTTAAGCAGTGGGAGATGAAGGGACATTTCAGACATGGAAGACTGGAATAAGAGTCTGGGTCTTTACACTGACAGGATGCAACACGTAACTCTGCCTGCTGTTTCTCTCTGCTGCAAGGGAATTTTTCTGGCCCTTAGGCATATTGACTCCTTTTTTTTCTGCTGGGGAAGGTAGGAAGCAGACACCACTTAGCATGTCAGTCTGGGAATTCTCCTTTCAGAGTCACTTCAGAGCCTTCAACAAAAGCCTCCGGTGGACAATACTTTCCTTTCATCCTCAACAATGAAATAAAGTGCTCCTTTGGGCAGGCAAGCTCTTGGAAATATCAATTAAGACTCAGCCCAACTTAGAAGAATGGACCTTTCATGCACAAACAATACAATTAAAAAAAAATAAATCTGTAGGCAGTTCAGAATTTCAGAGAATAAACTGTGCTCCCCATTAAAAGATGGATTTGCTTGATTTGAAACCTCATGCTTTCTTCCAGAAAGCTTAGAAAACCAAACAATTTCAGCTGATGAATGTTCTTGAAAATCCTCTGCACAGTGGTCATACTTTTCCACGTACTTTAGGGTCTCAGCAGCAGGTTTGGTCACTACATTCTGCTACAAGAAATTTGTTTCTCTATTGGTCTGAGAAAAATATGCGGAAAACCAGCTTTCTTTGTTAGGCTCTTCCTAAAGTGCTATTCCTGACTTGCAGATTCCTAGATGTTTCAGAGAAATGACAGAATTTCTGGATGAGAATTCCTTTCCATGTACTCCTTGACTGACTTAAATAAGGCAGAGTGAAGAATAGCACGTTTCTCTGGAGAACTAGGACTACTGTTAGGTTTACAAATCACCACACTTACAGTCAGTTGTGTTTGTAACTGCTTCACTTGTTGCTGTAACACCTCCAGCTGCTGGCTTTGTCTTTTGGGGGCACTGGTTGAGTAGGAGAGCTGAGAAAGGCTGTTCAATGCTTCTTTCAATTTGCTAATTTCCTTGGACATCTCATTGATCTAGGGAGGCAAAAACCAGGTTTTCATTAAAGGTGCTAGGCATAGTGTATTCCCAGGTCTCATCTACAAGTTACCTGTGACTTGAATTTAAGAAGTGGGGAAAGCCAAATTGTAAATAAACTCAATGGACAAACAGAGACATCATGTAAGCTAAGAGTTACAATGCTTCTTTATCCTCCCTCCTAATCCAGCCTATTCAAACTGCACTCCTTGCTCTGAACGTCAGCAACATTTACCAAGAAGGACTGCATTTGCCACCTTTACAAATTCTGCTGCTGAACCAAACATAGGCCAGCTATTCACAGCTACCAAAATGCATAGATCTTTAGAAAGAAATCTGTAGTGACAGTTGTGGTAGCTGCAGGGCAAAACTGGTGAAATTATGCCACGATTGAGATGACACAGTAATATCACAACAGTGAATTTTTGCTCCTTCCTGTTATTTTATTTTCTTCCGTCCTCTGGAATCCCTTCCTGCAGTAAATCCCACTTCTTTGACTTCAACTGCCCAAATAGTGTGAACCCAACCTAAGCAGAATTTAGAAGAGGTGAATTGAAAGATCATGTGTATCTCCATAGGGGAGGGAAACCAACTGCAAAGCCAAATATACTGGAAACTTCTTTGACTTTGATACCTGGATTTTCAGGTGGGTAAATGCACTCAGAAGTGACTCCACCCCGTGACGCTCGAACCAACTCTGCCTGCTAGGTCACTTGTGTGCCAGCCAACACGTTCTACAGTCTGAACTCACACTGCCACTCCACTGCAGTGAATCACTGACCTTTTTATCTTTATCTTCTTCTAGTTTTGATGAGTTTTTCATTTCAATAAGAGCTTCTTGAACTTGATTGTACTTTTGCTGAAGATCAGTCACCTCCCGTTCCTTTGCTTCAAGCAGAGAATGCATACCTTCTTTTGCTTCTTTCAAGTGCAAAATTTCATTTCTCAGTTTCATGGCATCTAAGGACACATTTTCCTTCTCTCGGATCACATCCTTCAATTTGGATGACAAAACACTGATTTCACTCTCTAGTGAAGACTGGAGCTTTTCATATGTGGCCTTGGGTACCATTGCTTCATTAATTGCAGCTTTTTCTTCCAGTAACGCCCTTTCTAAGTTTCTTAATTCGCTTTCCTTGTTGCTAAGCAGTCGTTTGAGCTCATTTATTTCTTCCTCCATCTCCTTTATGGTATTTCTGAGTGCATTTATCACCTGACGGTGTTCAGTAATTGGCAAAGAGTTTTGTTTCTGAGTGTCTAACAGTTGCTTTAGTTCTTCTGCTTCATCTAATGCTTTTGTGTACTGGGATTTCATTTCTGATAACTCATTTTCTGCTTTGTATTTCAAAGAATTTGTTACTTCCATCAGTTTCTCATGTTCAGCCCTAGGAATGTAGTCCAAAGCTATATCATCTAGGGTTTTTTTCTTCCTATAGTCTTCAAGCTCTGTTTGTGCTTCTTTGTACAACTGAGACAATTCACTAAGTTGTCTGTTGAGCTCATCTATCATTCTGTGCATCACATCTTTCATTTCTCCAGCTTCAGCACTAGATTCCAACTGTGTCTGATTTGCCAGCTTGTCCTGTAGCCTTTTAATTTCCTCTTGCCCTTCCTTGTACCTCTCAATCAACAGTGCTTTCTCTTGATTAATGTTATCAATAACTGAACAGTACGAATTCTTCATTTCCTCACACTCTTCCACAGACAATTTACCTGCCATATTCTGCTCTCTGTCTTCAAACTTTTTCTGGAGCTCTCTCACTTTTTCTTTTTGTCTTTCACTTTCCTCCAATGCTTTCTTTAATTCTTGCTTAAGTGCTTCAATTTCTCCATATGTTACCTTCAACATACTCATATCAGAACCAGCTTCTTCACTTTCAGAGGAAATAAGACCTGTCTTCTTTTGCCTTTGTACATTCAAAACCTCTTTCACAGCTTCCTCATACCTATTTTGAGTTTCTTGGAACTTCAGGTTAAGATCAGCACCATTTTCTGAAATGTTTGGGCTATTTAAATAATCTGTTTCCAGGACTCTAGACTGGACCTGAGTTTCCATATGCTTTCTTCCCACTTCAGAATTCTCTAATTTCCTCTGCACATCCTTTAAGTCTTCCTGGAGGTACTTCATTTTTATTTCTCTGGGGCTTGTCAACTTTTCTTGGATTTGAGTGGCATTTAATGTAGGCATCAGCTCCTGCACCAAGAACTCATTTTGTCTATCTGCTGTTTGGTCAAACTCTGTTTGGGTTGAATAAGATTCTACAGTTGAATCCCCTTCTTTGGGTGTTCTTTCCTGTCCAAAAAGACACGAACAATTGCACAATAAAAACAAGTACATGATTATGGTTTTTTTGAATAGAGTAAGCAAGAAGTATTTCCACATCCTACAGAGACAGATGATTAAAGAATCCTAGAAGAAAGTTTTAGAAAAATTCAAAACTCAGCTGCTCGCATTTAGTCATCTACAGTGAGAGAAAGCAGTAAGTGCCAAGCTCCTCTGAAAGTCTGGGCTGATCTCCATAAGCTAATAATCAAAGCTATGCAAATTAAAATTCTGCTAACACAACTGTTAACAACATCTTTCAGAATGTGGTTATCATAATAAACAAAGTTATTCAGTAATTTATGGGAAAAGTGAGAAGATCAAAACACTGATTTAATCCTTTGGGGCAGAGAGTTTCCATGATCTTACCAACAAGCTCATTAAATGATCTTCACAGTACATCTCTTTAAAACAGTAAGCAGCACTTTGTTCTGCTAGCAGATTAAGAGAGCACCACAACAGCACAAAAATATGCCACCTGTAATTTGTCCTGCAGCTCCTTATTGTGCAATGTCAAAGAAGCAATTTTTGCTTGCATCAACAGAAGTAGGTCTTGTTGGTCAGCTTCAGAACTCACATCCAATAAACTATCAGCACCTTCAGAGAAAAAAAAAAGATTCAAAAGCTTTCAAAAGGCTGAAATGCTAGCTAGTTAGTTATTCTAACATTTCAAATTAAACAGTTTGTTCCCATGACCACTAAATGCAGTGAGCAAGCAAACTGTTCCTGTGAAGTCCTCAAAAATGTGTTAAGTTTACTCAATAGAAGCAAGATGTTTTGGTGGGGAGCTGCTAGTGGAATTACAAAACATTACTCTCAATATTTAGTGTGTCTTATGTTCTAAGGGGAAAGGCACAGAGGATTTCAACATTTCATGCCACCTAAAACACCTAACCAAAGATGAAAATAAGGATTAATTGTATACCTGTTGTGCTGTCACTCAGTCTGTCTTTATTATCTCTATGCAAGGAGCTGAATTCTTCCTGTTAAGACATCAAAAGAAAACATTTTCACAGAAAGCAGATTTAAAGTGGGACAGTTCACCAAAAAGAACTACAGATGTTATAGATTCTCTGGATAAAGCCTGTCAAAGTGGGTTTCTTTTGTTTTTGAGGCCTTGTTTAATTGTAGCATGTGTCCAGTATTTCAAAGTCTGCTAAAGCCATTAAACTTCCATTGCCCAATTCCGATTAAATACTAATGAAATAGAGGCTGCTATCTTTTAGGTAGTTTGGAAGACTGCAGCCCCTGTGATAAATAATAGCAATATACTGACATGTATTTAAAATTTTAAAATCTTCAATACCATAAGGTAAAGATCAGATAGAACACACTCAACCACTGCCCCTGACGTCTTTTGATAAAGGGGTCTCTTTTTGCACTGACCAATTCCATGCACTTTGCTGGTATTAGAAATTGAAATCTTGGAGCATTAATAACCACTTTCAAAACCATACTCCTAAACACTAACTAATCTATGACTACTCCTATAAACACATTTGTTAAACAGTAAAGTAATCTACACTTGCTGTATAAATTGCTTTGAAATAGATTTAGATTCCTCTTTGTTCCTAAAATTCAGCTAATTAAGTCACAGGAGACTCTGCAGTCAGCAAAATAGAATATTGAGCAAAGCAGATCCTGTACTTTCCTTCCCTAAGCTCATAAGAACAGAAATGATACCTTGCACACTTGATCAGCAAAGAAAGCCTGCCCTTTTCCAGTCATGGGAGTTGATGAGTGTGGAGAGGACAAATCATTAACCTGTAAAAAATTTTATATAAATAGGTATGTATACATATATGCATACAGCTACCTCTCTAACATGTGCCCATATATATATATATATATATATATATATATATATATATTTATACACAACACACACATGCATTAAAGAATTACATTTACCTGCACTAACATAAATCACAATTCTAGATTACTTTCAAAGAGTAGACTTAATTATTTACTGTTTCTCTGAGTCAGTATTACTTAAGGAGTGTAGTTGTTACCCAGGTAACATTCCAGTTTAAGATTACATCTAACTGATAAACAGATTTTAAAAATATGAAAATGCAGTGTAAGTATTTTACTTTGATGTGCACATATGCATATCATAATGTGCATACATGTATATGTATAACTAAAATATACAGAATTATTTACTTATTAAAATCAACAAAAAGGACAACTTCAACTTTAGTTGGAAGAAGCATTTGTACAATAAAATTTGTATAGTTGTATCTTAGACCAGATTGTATTTTGAGCAATTCTGCTTATTCAACCTAACCAAAATGTGCTTTCATGGTGTCATCCTAATGTCAGAAGAAGCACTCCTGGTAAGACAGGCATATAAAATAACAATGACAGAGAAAATCCAGCCCACATAATTCAAATAACATTCTAAATACTTTACATCCCCTAAAAGCATCTCAGAATTGGTTCTTTTCTTTACCTGAATAGGACTGATAGGAGGAGGTGGGGCTTTGCGTTTTTTTGGAGTTCCACTTCTTTCTGAACTTAATTTAGAGCCTTGATCATGCTGAAAGTTTCACCAGCCAGAAAAGGTAAGTTTGTTAGTTTGGTTAGTAGAGTTGGAGCAAGTTGTTTTATAAAAAAATAAAATAAAACCCCACATTAATATCAACTTTAGCAGCTCATGCAGTGCCTTCTTTTCCCTATGCAAAGACCACATCTCTACTGACAAATAGATATTAAACATGCCTGACCATAAGAATCTGCTCCCTTGTAATCCATGCTTCAGTGAAAACAAACAAGATTTAGTGAAAAAGCAGAAGCTGACAACAGGTTTAGCACCAGTGATCTTAAAACACTTCCGCTCACACACAGCCCAGTCATGCCATTCTCCACAGCTACCATCTTTCCTTTCCACCAGCTGCTGCCTGAGCTCCCTGAAAAACCCAGCTCTGCCCTCAGAGAAGGACTGAACCAATGCATTGCACCCTTGTCTATTTTCCAGCCACCAGCAGGTCTACAAGATCTATTTGCACTCCAAAATATGATACTAAATTAAAAAATGTAAGAAACTAATTTAATTGCCTAAGTGTGCTGGGATTCTCACACAAAACGGTCTCCAGAAACCAGGGGTAACCTTTAATTATATGTTTTAGAAACAGGGAAATTTTCTACATCATCTTTTATACAGTTTGAAGAGACAGGGAGTCCAAAAGCCAAGCTCCTGCATTCCACACGAGAAGAGCAGGTATCATCCCAGCACACATGCACAAACACATTCACCCTCCCCTCCTTCTCTCACCAAGGCTGCTGGCTGCTGTCACAGAGAGAAGCTGAGTCTAAAAGTAATGTTTCTGAAACACATTTCTTAACTACCCAACAAAAACCTTGTACGTTACACAGTAGTCATGGCAACTCATCTCACAGTGACATTTACTAGTGCTTCCAGTTACTGTTTTTGCTTAAGTTACAAATGTAGATAGTCAGAGTATTTTCAAAACTAAAAGGACAAATACCTGTTTTGCTTTTGTTGGTGACTTTCCATCTGTGAAGCAGAAAAGAAGTGGAACAAAGAAGAGTTATCAAAGGAAGAGTTATTTGCCATTTTTTACCCACCTCTCAGCAGTACCTCCTGTACCATAGATAAATGGTTTGGTTTTTGAATTCCTGTCTGAAACATGAGAAGTATAATTTGCAAATTCCATTTCAATCACATCCTTTCTCTGCTACTGTCTGATTTCACACTGAGATAAAATCTGAAGAATCAGAACAATTCTAATTCTATTATAGTTTTGCACCATTTTTATGCATTAAGCTTCCTATTTTAGAAATCTATTTTAGTTTCACCATAAAAACCCTCTGCCTCTTTAGTTCCTTCTCCAGTCCCTCTACTGAGGGGCTATATGTTCCACTGACACTTTCACCTAATAAAAAAGAATCTATTCCAGATTGTATGCAAGACTTCACAATGTTGCTGCATCAACTTTTCTTTTTTCAAAACACTTCTTTTTGCCCTGCTCAGGGCTTTATCCCATGCAAAATATTAGCATCTACGGGAAAGAGCTTTTGGGAAGTCTCAGCCAGACAATCTTGAAAAAGGCTTTTGCAACATTTCAGGCTATATCTTGAAGTAAATTTGTTCAGGGCTAAACACACACGTAGCCCATTCAAGAAGTGACAAACTGCTCTCTTACATACCCACATCCTGCGATAACTTTGACGATAGGAGATTCTGGATCCCTGTATTCTCGGAGAGCTTGGAGTAATGCAGGGCATTCTGTCCAAAGACATCTACTAAACTGACATCTGCACCTCTCCTAAGGAAAGCTTCCACCATGTTAAGGCTACCAGCTTCACAAGCCATCATCAATGCAGTTCTGAACAAGAGAAAAAACAAAACACAGAGAGCAAGTGTCAAGGGCATATTCTTTAAGCAGCTCATTTTTTCAGGAAAAGAAAGTTGACAGTTATTGTGCAATAAAATCCAAGATTCTGTCAGCATGTGCATTGGTACATAAATGTAACTGCTGCTTCTCCTTACAAACACCTGCCAACCCCTCCTCCTCTTCCTCATATACTCCAGCTGCAAACACAGGTCTCCAAATTTTTCTAAAAATGGCTTCCTGAGGGTAAGAGGAGAGTAATAGAGAGAATGGCTTCAGAATAAAGTCAGACTAACAAACCTCCCTGCTACACTCCAACTACAGCAGTGGTACAACATGAAAACCTTTATTTCTTTGCTGCTCTCCTTCATGTGTTGTGTTTGAGATGAAACAAATAGATTTCAACCAAAAAGACCAACAACTCTAAAAGATACTGAGTCCAAGAGATGGGTTTGACCTCAAACCCTGTACTATTGCTGAAGAAAAAAAGAAAAAAAGAAAGAAGTTCATGGGACCACAAACAATTCCCTTTTCAACACAGGGCAGCTGCGCAGTGACAGCTCCTGGAGTAAGGCGAGCATACAGAAGGAGTCTTTCCCTAAGAGGTTGTATCTGCTTTTCTCCATTATTTGAAGGGGTCATAAAAGAAGTACAGAATAATTGCAAACACACAGAAAACCTCACTCTTCAAGCATGCCTTCCTGCTTGGCATAATTCTCATATCTCAGCACGAAAACATGTCTATTAAGCTGGCCAAGTTTACTGCCAAACACATTCCTCAGTGCAGATATGAAGTTGAAAAGTTACTGCAGTGATAATATTTGGTAAATATTAAGACAATAATTTCACTAATGAATTAAACATACTCCCTGTAATGGGTGAGCCTTGGAAAAGTGATGTTGTTGCAGTGCTGTGCTAAAAGTAGTGGTGAGTGATAACTCGGATAACACCTCCAAAGTCACAGGGATGGTTTTAGATTACCAAAACAATTCACTTAGTCTGGACACGACAGGAATCTGGATATGCCATTTTCAAAGGTCATCCCCTTCTTTTCCCAATAAGGTTTCTCCAGTTTCAGTAAAATCTTAACTATTTTTGTGAACATGAGACGCAGGAGTAGTCACTCCCCTTACCACTATGAAAGCAAGAAGTAAACCAGCATATTCCATGTTAAAATGTTGTCTTGCTTCTACACACAGTACTATCTTAAAAAGAAAGTACAAAAATGTGAATCCTATCTGTGACAGAAACTCCTTCATCCAATTAAAGCAGAAAGTCTTAACATGCTGATTAAGCAGTAAAAGAATGAGGGAGGCAGAGGCCCCAGAGTGTGCAGCACCTCAGGTTCAAAGCACCGATGAGGCCGTGCAAACTGACAGAGACAACAAAGGGGTTTTTTTCAGACAACTGAAAACAGAGAGTGCACTAATGAACTTTGGACTGATAAAAAGCAAGTTAGGGCCCAGCCTTATACTCAACAGGTGCCACCAGAGAACAGTATCAGCATTGTGTCACACAGAATAATCAAAACTGCTATGAAGTGTAAATGCTAAGTCTTCTCCGTATCCTACTCTACCTTCACTGTTTATAAAACAATCCATAATTTTCTAAGACTCTTGATCTTTGTCAGTATTACCAAAACAAGCCCATTTTTCACTACTAGGATGTTGCTTTTAAAAACAGTTTTCTGATACATGTATTATCTATTTCTGAAAAAAATCTCTAACTGGCACCTTTTAAAACAACAGCATCTCCACTATAAAGCTTAATTGCATGCTTTTCTTGCTGCTGTGGCTGCATTATGGTAGAAAAAGCCACCCTCCACAGATTTTGCTCCCAAGTAGCAATTTTAAGGATTTAAGTTGGAGGTACTAACTCATACCAAGAAGAGGGAAGGAATTCAAACTAGGACACTTATTATACAAGATGTTAGAAAGTAAGTGCTCGTATAGGACTCGTATAGGAATCATTTAAAAATGGGATATACTGCTGTGGTAGCCCAAGGGAAATCTTACAAGCACATCAGTTTTACAGTCACATAGCTTCTGTTTCATCTTTCACTTTAGGCAGAATTCTGTAAGTCTTCTCAACAATCAGGATATGCTGTCTTGTACAGAAATCATTACTTCACCTAACATCAACTATTTGGGGAAGGATTCCATAAGAAAGCTTCATTTGACCGTCAGTCTTGGTGAAGCATCAACATGTTAACCTGCTGTACCTTCCGTTTTTATCCCTGGTGTTGATGTCTGCTCCATGATCCAGAAGGTATTTGCAGACTTCTATATGACCATTTTGTACTGCAAGCAGCAGAGGTATGTTCCCATCCTAGAAATGCATTTAAAGAAACCATGAACAATATTCCACTTACAAAACACACTGAGATTCAAAGTCAGCTATGAATTTTACCTTTACATAGCACAAATGAGGTGCTGTCAGTACATTTTTCTGGTGTAACATAAATGTAGCTGAGTTTGCTGTAATTCTTTTCTTGCCTACTGAGGATGATGCAAAGCATAAGGAGTAGGAATGCTGAATGCTTTTTGCTTTTGTACTCCCTTTGCTGTTTGCTCAATGCTAAAACACAATGATTTTGAAACTACAAAATATCTTTCAGTAGCTCTGCAACAAAAATGATAATTTTAACTAAGTGCAAGGCAAAAATATAGCATTTCATAAAATCATAGAATAACATAGTTGGAAGACACCTTTAATGTTATCTGGGGTTTCTTCCACTTTGTTCTCCATCCAAAGCCAGGCAAACTTCAAGTTACAGTACATTGCTCAGAGACTTGCCCAGTCATGTTTATACTCCAAAGGTACAGACACAGCTCTGGCTACCAGTTCCAGTGTTTGACCACCTTAAAGGTAAGGTCATTTTTTCCCTAGTAGCTAGTTGAAATTTCCCAGTTTGGTCCACTACCCAAATTCTGAACATTGCTTACCACTTTGTCATGCACCTCTGAGGTTGGTCTGACTCCCTCTTTCCTATGACCAATCATGATGTAGCTGAGGACATTTTTAAGATACTTCTACAGCCTTCTTTTCTTAAGACTGAACAAATCTTTTAGGACTTTAAAATGCACCTGCTGAAATCTTAGGTCTGACACCTGTGACATATTTGTTTTTGTCAGAAACACCAGATAAGAAGGAGAGAGATCAAAGTCAAAAACAAACAAACAAACAAAGAAGTTTGACTATTTTTATGCCTTCCTGCCCAGCCTGAGCTTTATTTCTGTCAGATCCCCTACCTTTACCATTACAGGGCTTTCCATAAGGCAGGTGCATCTTCTCCAAAACCAGACCTGGTCATCTGTAGACACTTCATAGTAGTGCATGTAGTGACTCTGAGCCTTTGGAATATATTGAGTGTATTTATTCCCCTCAGGCTTATCACAGTCTGGTTGGGCTGTGTGAGCATTTTGCAGCACTTGGTCACACACTGGACCTTTTCCAAAGCCTACTGGAGCCAACGGAAATACTTTTAATTACGTTTCGAACGCGTAAGAATTGATTCGAGTTACTTGTGACAATGTCCCAGCAATCAGCAACTCCTGCCACTACGGCATCAGATTGCAAAGTGCTTCCACACCTCTGCAATGACAAGCTGCAAAAGGAACTTCCTCCAGCAGAGAAACCCAGGAAGACATATGAACACAGCATTGCTCTGAACTCCTGCACTCAAGATGCAGCATGGAATGAGGGTGGTAAAAGCTCTGAAGAATCTGAAGTGCACAACAGGAGAAGAGGTACGTACCAAATCTTTGATGTTTATGGGACATTTGTGTTCACACAGAAGTTGAACTGCCTGAAGACACCCACATGCAGCTAAAAAAAAAAAAAATTAAATTAAAAAAGTCAAGCTTGAAAGTCCATTAAATCCCAATTTCAAAGATTGTGTTCCATGCTTCCACTTGCAATACTTCAGCATTAGTGGGGTACAACAAAGAAATTCTAGGCTGAAGAGCTAGGAATATCAAGCATAACAAAGCAGCACAAATTCATCAAAGAAGTTACCTGCGTAATGTAAAGCTGTTTTCCCAGAATTGTCAGTGCTGTCTCCTGGACATTTACTCTGCACAATTCAATAAGAAGAAGGAAAAAAAGCAATTAGAGAAATACAAAGAAAATAAAACATATGTTTGGTACTGACAAAGGGCTGAACATCTTTGTGAGAAGGAGTATGTGCTGCTTCAGAAAAGAATACTGAAGGAAGGTACTGCTTCCCTCTCTACCAATCTGGTCTTTCCTAGCATCAGTTTATATTGAATCCATAGGAAATCCTCATGGCCAAGATAGCTATCCCTAAAACATGTTCTACTTTCAGAATATTTTAGATCAGTAAATAAAAAAGAAAAGAAACTCTCTCCTTCCCTTCTCTCAGAAATTCTTTTGGATTTTTTTTTAACATTAGAGTAAGAGCTAAAGCAATCATGTCCTAAGGCCATTTGCCCTGCATTATTTCACTGAATCATAGAATCATAGTTTGGATTANTCATAGAATCATAGCATGGTTTGGATTAGAAGAGACCTTGAAGATCATCTGAATCCAACACTCTGCCACAGACAGGGACGCCTTCCACTAGATCAGGTTGCTCAAAACCTTACCCAAGTTGGCCTTAAACACTTCCAGGCATGGGGCATCCAAAATTTATCTGGGCAACCTGTTCTAGTGCCTCTCCACCCTAACAGTAAAGAATTTCTTCCTAATATCCAACCTAAACCTGCTCTCTTTCAGTTTGAAACCATTCCTCCCTATCCTGTCACTACACTTCTGTGTAAAAAGTCCCCCTCTGTCTTTCTTGTGTGGCCCCTTTAGATAGTGAAAAGCAGTTCTAAGGTCTCCGGGGAGCCTTCTCTTCTCCAGGCTGAACAACACAAATAGTCTCAGCCTTTCCTCACAGGAGAGGTGCTCAGTCCCTCTGATCACCTTGGTGGCCTCCTCTGGACTCTCTCCAGCAGCACCCTGTCCCTCCTGTGCTGGGACCCCAGAGCTGGATGCAGGGCTCCAGGGGGGTCTCACCAGAGCTGGCAGAGGGGCAGAATCCCCTCCCTGCCCTGCTGCCCACGGGGCTCTGGATTCAGCCCAGGCCACGTTTGGCTCTCTGGGCTGTGAGTGCCCATGGCCGGGGCATGTCCAGCCTCTCACCCACAGCACCTCCAGGGCCTTCTGGGCTGCTCTCAATCCCTTTCTCTCCCAGTCTCTATTGACATGAGGGTTGCTCCAGCCCATGTACAGCACCTTCACTTGGCCTTGCAAAAGTTCATGAAATTCCCACAAGCCCACTTCAGGTCATGAGGTTCCAAATTCTGTCAAATGCAATAAGGGTTCGTTTGCCTTTCTAAAAACTAAAGCATGAACAATCCAGTTATATTTTGTTTTATTATAAGCTATCAGATACTACTGATCAATCTAGACTTCAAGGTAATAAATAGTAATTAAAAAAATAATTCAAATCTTTATTAAGACTTGTTTTGGTACAGAAGATTTTTGGTTTAGCTACAACAAAGAGAGAGTATCATAGAAACTTAGATTCATTTTGGTTGGAAATAACCTTTAAGATCATCAAATCCAACTATTAACCCAGCACTGCCAAGTTCACCACTGAAACATATCCCATATCTACACACCTCTCAAATCCCTCCAGGGGTGGTGACTCCACCAGCTCCCCGAGCAACCTCTTTCAATGCTTGACAGCTCTTCTGGTGTAGAAATTTTTTCCTAATATCAAACCTAAACCTCCCTTGCTGCAACTTGAGGCCATTTCTTCTTGTCTCATTGCAATGTGGTCTACTCTGAGCTCCCTTTTCTCCAGGCTAAACATCACCAGCTTCCTCAGCTACTCCTCACAGGACTGCTTCTCTAAACCCTTCACCAGCTTCAGTGCTTTTCTTTGGACACGAAAAGACGGGACACTGAGATTTCTAAAAAACAAAGATTATAACTTTTTACTTTCTCCGACCTGTCTAAGATTACCTAGGAAAACAAGATCACTACATTTGGTAACAAAAATGTCGAGATTCTGCCTGTGTAAAATAATTACTTAGCCTGTTTTAGTTCAACACCAGTTAGACATTCCTCACACACACACTTTGATCCACAGATGGCAGCAATCCTAAGAGCATGAATTACTGAAGAATATTACCAATGGGTTTGCACTTAGGAACATATATAGAAATCTGCATATTATATTAAAAGTAGAAAAATATGAACAAAGCACTCTGCGGCTGCAGCGGGCGAGCGGAAGGGCAGCAGACACTTGTGTAAAACACCATCAGCTGCGAGTGCTGGCGCTGCCTGCGATGCCAACAGCGGCAGCCTGATGGCGATGTGGATCCTGGCAGCGGGATGAGCCTTTGGAGGCTAAGGATAACCCTTCCCCCGAGGGGAGCAGTAGGGGAGCCAGCTTGCAGGGAGTACGGAGGTGGGAATCAGTGAAAGTGGACCCAGTGTTGTCAGAGACACTGACACGGGAAAGTTGAAGAGCCCTGAGGTAACCAGGGAAAAACAGTTTGGAGGTTGGGATATGGGATCCATTCTCTTTCAGCACCATTGTGCTCCAGTGGGGCTGTTATTCATTATTTCATCCGTATTCTCAGTCTGTATTCATTATTTCATCTGAGACTTACTGATAACTCCAAACCTAGGAAAATCTCTTCCATTTCTCTGATCACCGCCATGAAAATTTACCTGTGTTTCTGAAATGGAGCTCAGATGGACAATGCCTTTGCTTACGAACACACATCTTCAGCTTCAACACCATAAAAATCTTCTGCTCATCTTCACTTTTGTTCTTCATATTTTCTCTACCAATTCTCTCCACTTCCTTTCTCGTCTTGCACTGTCCTTTACCTCATTTCTTGGAGGATTCAATTTATTTCCATATTATTTTGAGATCTAAACCACTTTGGTTTCTTCTCTCTTTGACTTTAGACTTGAAAAACATTTCTGTGGTGGACAGCAAGCATTCCAGTGGAACAGTACCAGAATCCCCCCAGAAGAGAAAAATCCTTTTCTCCTATAAATCTTAATCCACCTAATTCCAAGTCATCCAACCACACAGGAAAAACACAGGAAGTTAGAATGAAGCTGCAACGTGCTTGAAACCCAACCAAGCCATGTCAGATCAGCTGTACATGGAAAACTGCATCTGCAGACCACTCAGGGAAGATACCACACTCTTTTCTACCATCCATTCACAGTGCCTGAAAGATCTTTAAACTCTTTATGTTTAAACTCTTGATGCACCTCTCCTGATGTCAAGGAGATAGGACAGCAATATAGGAGTCTGGTGCAGATTATTATCAGAAAATGTGTCAACATCTAGTGGAACAGAATGGAAACTTCAAAAATAAAAATTATTTGGTTTTTCCTTTACCTGAAGTAACCTCTTAACGCAATCAGGGTGGCTGTTCTTTGCTGCAAGATGTAAAGCACTGTGCCCTAAATAAATAAAAGCAAAGCAAATTAATTATTCAATCAAGCCAAAGCACAGGAATAAACTCTTTCCTGACAAAGGCAAAATCTTGAATTATCCATCTTGTTCCTATCATGACACAGAAAAAGTAGGAGTAGAGAAAATAAAATAAAAACCTACATCAATCAGAATGTCTTTACAACAGACTGTTTTTCAGGCATGTAACAGAATAATCTAAAAGTCCTGCTTCATGTAACGGAGTGACACAAACATTGTGTCAGACTATACCTTAGCAGAAGAAAGTCTAAGATTGTACATTTTGTCTTGTTGCTTAGAAAATCATTTTTCCAATATCACTCAGCCTCCCTTGCACACAGATGTGTGTCAGTGTCTTCATGATTTCTGCTATTTGGCAATGAAAAAGTAGCCCAGTACCAAGAGCAAAACCTGCCAAATTCACCAGCTACCACTATAACGAATTTGTATCATCCATGAAGTGCACTTAGAATACTCAAAGGCCTACTTTATTTTGTATCTGATAGATTCCCTGTTCAATTATTTTACACAGCACTTGTGAGCATGTATCAAACACAGGTCTACACTAGTTTGCATTTCAATTAATTTATTTAGCACCTACAAGTTCATATTTAGCTATGTAATACAGTGATTTACTGACTATGGGTTTATGATAAAAGACTGAAGTGTCCCCTCCAGTTTAATCTTAGAGAGCATCTGAAAAATTAAAGAGGACAAGACAGCAAAAGAACAAATTATCCACGTAACTAAGAAAAGAAGGAGCCAGGATTTAGTACTCAATAAAGACAAAGACACTTATGACAGGAAACTCTCATTGGAAATAATGCGACTTTTACAGAGAAAGATTTCTTTAATGAGAACTGGGTTGACACTCTGAGGTGGAAGTAGGCAGGCAACATCTTGTTATCCAAACAACTAATAAATCCTCAGGTAAGACGAAGTATGAATTCTGATTAATAGTCTTCATCAGGTACATACATTCCCTTATGATTATATAAAATATGAATGCTTCTTCCAGTATCACAGACACTTCTTTATAGAGGCAAATCATTCCCACGTATGACAGAAATTCCCTCAGGCTGCAATCAGTGGCCGAAGCAGAACCCCTGAGCCCAGCATTTACAGATGATTACTGAAGAGACAGAATGCTGACAGGTCGTTCAGGTGGCTCAGCTAGCCAGAGAAAATGCTGGGCACAGATTCCACAGAAGTGTCAACTGAAATCTACTAAGAAGAGTTTGCCAGTTTCAAATACTCCCATCATTCTCCTAGTGCAGTAGTAATTAAGCACAGGGCTTTTGAGAACTGAAACATCATACTTAATAGCTCTCAGCTCTGTTTTGGCCTGTATCAGCTGTTTTCACTATGTCATAATCCTGAGGAAATGTTACTGCAACTCCTGTAAAGTTAATGGGGTTAACAGCTTGGATAAACATAAAAGCAACATTGAAGATCTTGATGCAACCAGTAATAATAAAAGGAGTTGGGGTAGAAGAGGGGGTTTTTTTTAACTTAATAACTTAAAAATCTGAGCAACTATTTCCCATCTGGAGTCCACTACAAATTCTGAAATTTATAGTATTAGGACAAAACCTTCTAAGAACTTTCAATCTGAATTCTCTGCGCAGGAAAGCAAGTATGCCTAAACCTGCAAGTGTTACAACTGCATTTCCAAACAATGTTGTCAAATCTGTAGCTTCACTCTGCACATCAAGAACTACATAAGCAAAATGGGTCTATTACGTTACTTGTATAGGTTCAGAGAGGCATACCTGCTCCATCCTGGGCTGTCACATCTGCACCGTGTGTCACCATGATCCTGAGGCACTCTGCATGTCCTTTCGTGGCTGCCAGGTGAAAACTGGAAGAGAGCATTTACATGTCACTTTTCTTATTATTAAGATCTCATTTCTCTTTCACTCCTAAACCACACTGTGGCAAGTTCTTCCCTCCCTGTCCTTAGATCTTTCAGCAGCTCTCCACTGCCTCCCAAGATTACAGCTCTGAAACTGAGATGGCACATCAAAAAGACTTTGTAGACATGCTTTCATGTTGCACCTCAAACAGTGTGCTCATTTTGGGACCCTCACTACAAGAAAGATGTTGACGTGCTGGAGCATGTCCAGAGAAGGCCAATGAGGCTGGCAAAGGATTTAGAGAATAAGTCCTGTGAGGACTGGCTGATGGAGCTGGGGATGATGTTTAGTCTGGAGGAGGCTCTACACCTTCCTGCAACGAGAAAGAGGGTGTAGCCAGGTGGAGTCAGTCTCTTCACCCAGGTAACTGGGGATAGGATGAGAGGAAATGGCCTCAAGATGCACCAAGGGAGTTTCAGACTGGAAATTAGGAAAAATTTCTTGACCGAAAGGGTTGTCAAGCATCGGAAGAGGCTGTCCAGGGAAGTGGTGGAGTCACCATCCCTGGAAGACTCAGATATATTTAAG
This sequence comes from Atrichornis clamosus, assembly GCA_013400975.1. Lineage (NCBI taxonomy): Eukaryota > Metazoa > Chordata > Aves > Passeriformes > Menuridae > Atrichornis > Atrichornis clamosus. Next base: position 144,528 of record WBMZ01002651.1, on the reverse strand, counting down.
AGGCGTGTAGATGTGCCATGTGTGGGGGAACATGGTTTAGTGGTGGACTTGGGTTGCGGAGTTAATGGTTGGACTTGATGAACTTAGAGGTCTTCTCCAACCTGAACAACTCCATGATTCCATGATTTTACACAGGCTGCTGTCTCATTAACCCATGCTATATACCTTTTGTGCACTTAGTCCAACACAATTTCTAAACTTTTGTCCCTAGTGATAAAATATATCCCCAAAGGATGCCTTGGCTGGGAGAATTAATGAAAAAAAAATTCACAATAACTGACTTTGCTCTAGTCATTTTAGTGAATCCTGATTTTCCACTTTCAGGGACAAAATTTAATTCCTCTAAAAGGTGATTCTATGATCATTTAATTAGAGTAAATCAAGTTGTCATTCCGCACTGTCCTTTATAGAGCTCGTCTTTCCTTCCTGTACGGGTGGGGGAAAACAGCTTACTGTGAGTACCAGCCGAGAAATCAGAGGTACTGGGTATTCGTGAGACTGTGCTAGAGATGGTTTTTTTCCACTTTTGGTTTTGTTGTTCAGAGAAACCTGCTTGTTTAAAGTGTGAAGCTGCAGAGGTTACCAACCACACTATGAGAGGATGCACTTTACAGCATCAATTACCTAAGACATAATTACAGAAGAAACCAAAGAAATTACACTGAATTTAAGCCTTTTTACAGCTGAAATTTCATGTCTGACATCCTCATTTTGGGCACTTCAAGACTCACAGAAGTGGTGCTATAGATATGCTGCTGACTTCACTTTGCCCTGAAGCAAAAATGAAGGAAAAGCTTCTGAAAACTGAGAAGTTTTATATCCTCCTGATGCATAGCATGCCAATGTAGCCAAGTGTTAAGATATGGGCGCAGCACTGGCAGACATCCTGATACCATGTGGGTCCCACCAACATCAGCCTGACACACACAGAGCAGTTTTTCAGTGGGAGTAATGTAAAATACAAATTCAAGACAAAACACTTCCAATTGCTATTAAATTGTGTGTGAAAAGTTAGGACCTTCATCAACATGCCCCAAAACGAAAGAGCCAGTATTCCTGGGACGGTTTCTAATGTCTTTTAAAGGAGATGTTAAGTTTTAACATCATGCACTTCTGTGCAAAAGGGATTTTCCCCTGGAATCTAAAAGGAACATCATAAATCATGGAGCCACACTGCTGTATATTAAGAGTTTACATTCTGAACAACTGCTTCCTTTAAGTGATTAACACTGAAAGCTCAGTCTTCTACCCAGGGAGTCTTGGAACAACAGGCAGGAATGAAATGGGTATTTCAGACACAGAGCCTGTGAACGGCAACACTGTGTTTCTCTAAGCCATAGACTTCCTTGCAGCCTTCTTGAAAACTCAGCAGAGAAAGAGACCTGCAGACAAGAGCTGGCAAAGAGAGGAGAGTTAATCAAAACAGCAGAGCTCCTGGAAAAGAGTCCGCTATCAAGTACAGCAACCACCTCACTTCCTACAAGGAGGCCTTCCTTCCACACTGGCTGCTGCTGATTGCAAATGGCAGACAGGCAGCATTTAAGCTTTAAACCACTCTCTGCATATATAAAAATATTCTGTGTGTCCATCCTGTGCTTACTACTGCCATAAACAAACTGAAGAGTTAACACTTCCAAGAGAGCCAGAAGCACTGCTGCTGTCTGTTCTCTAGTCATTCAAAGTCAAAACTTCATGTACTTGGTGACCAATGCAAAGTTGTGTAAACATTCTTCTCCAGAAGAAGTGGTTTCTCAGGCTCTGGGAAAATGGCTGGGGGAGGGACACAAGAGGAGTCTGACAAATTCCAACACCTCTAATTTAGCCAGCACAACATACCAGCAAATACCAAAACATGTTCAGATACATTTGTGTAAACACAAAATACAATCGAATTCAGTCATGTATTAGGAAGATTGTGAAGCATGCACTTGGCTAACTTACATTTGACAATATTCATAGCAATAATAAATACCTGAATAATAATAACTTGGCTAAATCTGGGGCACTGAGGTTTTATGGACAGACTGTGTAGGATGGTGCCAAATGCAACATGAACACGCAAGTGCTAAAGAAGTTTTATTTAGGTAAAGTCCAACTGCAAAAAAGTATCAAAAAAAAGAATTAACTCTTTTCAGACTATGCTCCTATGAACATATGAATCCCACCAAAAAAACCAATTTCCATGGCTCTTCTCAACAGTAATCACACATGCAGATGCTTTATCTCACAAGGAATTCTTGATGTGTGTCTCTTCCCTGCATCCTTGTACTGCTACCATCTCTCACGTAAACCTGTACTGACATTTTTTTCTAATTATCTAAAGGCAATTGGGATGGGAATGGGGGATGTTTTATTTAGCTGCTGGTTAATAAACAGAAGTTCTGCTCGAGAGAGAGGAGAATGGCTACAGACTGGGATGAACCTATTACAGTCATATTTAAGTCAGAGTATTTATAAAGTGTTGGGCAAAACCTCCCCCATAAGGAGCAATACTGATTTGAAAGTTAATAGCCTCTGTTTTGTTTTTTTTTTTAAATTAAAGAAACTAAAACAAACAAAACACCTGATCCAAAACAAACACAGAAAACCCCAAACCCAAACATACAAGTAGTAGATACTGAGGACTCCTATCTAGCAAGGGAGGCTCTTGAAATGTAGAAGCCTATTGACATTTATTTAAGTCCAGAATAATTCTTTACAAGGTACATAATTTTCTAAAATATTTGAGGCAAAAGCTGCAAGTTTCTGAAAACTGTCACCATCTGGATGCCTTAAGGAGTGGTGCATTTTACTTGCATCTTCCATGAATAAACTTTCCTTGATGTGAAAGCAAACAACTTTTCCTCCCATTTCCTGGTTGTGCAATGACTTAGGTAAACAAAAACAAACATGTAAAGGTTGATTTAGACCAAGGGCCACACTGAGGGTTGGATTCTCATTTGGCTGAAAATCCCACTAGAACACAGTTCATTTTCCTTTCACAATAGATAAGACCATTATCACCACTTACAGCCATATCTCGATACCTCAGCCTGAACTGATTTGAGATAGACTTCTTTTGCTGCTGTAAAACATTTATATTCTTCTGGGTGGGATGGTCTTTTATTATTGTATCCAGTCCTTTCAGTGCAGCAGAGGAGCAGCTACCATTTTCAGTGGCTTTCTCACTGGATTCAGAAATTAAGCAGGCCAGCCATCAAGGCCCACCTCTGCAGCAGATGATAAAGATCAGTTCGTTGGCACTGCTTTTTCCTACTGGCAATGTACAGGTCTCATAATTACTCAGTCCTTAACAAGATAAATTTTTAAAATTATGTTCTTTGGGAAGAACACAAAGCCCAGTTGGAGTGAACAGGCCTTGAGAGTAAGAGTGAACTCATTTCATCAAGATCACAGTTAACCAGAGAGCAGCTACAAGACTATTACCTCAAAATCTTGTCAGGACCTCCAATTTCTTGACTTGAAATGTTACTCAAATAAAAACCCCACACTGATAAGATGCTTTCCATTATTCTTGCTGGCTGAATAGAGAGGACAGCTGTGTATGACATCCCTGAACAAGTCTGAAGCAGCAGGTAGGAGATGTCAACTGGTGAAGCACTTACAACTGTCCTAAACAAGCACACCCCTTATTCAGGGCAAAGAACTTTTTCCACATTTTGATTACAAACTCAAGCTAGCAAGGGAATGAAGTCTTCTTTAATCAGCATCTGATAGACAAAGTGTGAGACATAGAGCCAGTCTTTGTCAAGAGACTTTTTCCAGAAATTATTTAAATTTCAGTCTAACTCAAACAAAAAAGGATTGTAATTTTTACTACTCAGTTCACATAAAACATTTCTTTACAAATCACTGCACCACTGGGTGAACAGAAACAATCCACATTTAGGGGTTAGACTTGTAAAACTGTAGCTGATAGCAATTGCTAAGGTGGTGTTAGCAATAAGACATGGGTCTGTTGTATCCAGGTTCTCTGCTTAACCATTTGCTCTGCTACTTCCTGCAAATTCTCTTACTGAATGTTATTTTGACAGCTGGCTTAAAACAACTGGGTGGTCCGTATATCTAGGGGAAGTGCCAAAAAAGTAAAGTGGAACGTGATAAAATCAGAAAAAATAAATATCAAGTCTTAATTTAAGAGAGTAACCTTCTAATAAAGAAATTTTCATCTGTGAAAGAAAAACAGGGAAAAAAAAGCAGAAAAATTACACCCAATCAGAGGGCTCAATCTCTGTTTGGCAAGGTCACGCTCCAGAGTTTTTTCTGCGCAGAATGAGCGTTCTCTGTAAAACAGATTTTCTCCAGGGCCTGAAAGCAGTCCGACACACTACTTACCAACATCCAAAGCAAATAAAGGACATGGTTGAATGATGGATGCTAAGTGAATATTGTATTTGCTATTTCCTATTATGACAAACATGGAACTCAGTCAAACTTATATGCAAGCGTATAATACTATTGTTCTCCGTCATTTTAATCTGAGTGCTCTGAAAATATTTTAAGTGCAAGAATGTTTGAAAAACACTATGAACTCACATACACTCATTGTCAAGGTTTATTTTGAGTAAAAACATCCCTCCTCAAGGCAGATCATTCCTCTTCATTTTCTAATGGATGTCAACCCTTTGTTGACTTTTTAAAAGTCTGACTTGCCTGCCAACAATTTGATGATTTACAGTTTCCCAACTGACCAATACCTTTATACAAACAAGATTGATAAAATAAAGAAACAGAACTTCTTACAGACTTTGTAATGCTGATTAAAAGAAAAAAAAAAAAAAAAGAAATGGAAAACATTTAAGCTTTGCTACTACCAGATCAGGCAAGCAAGCAATTCATCAACTATCTCAGTCAGAGAGTGACTTACTGATAACCTGGCTGACTTTCTGTACTGACTTGAGCTTTTATACAATTTAGCAGCAGCACCTAGCTTATACTGCCATCCCTCAAGGCCTCAACTCCTTCTTTAATAACAACAGCTAAAATAAATACAGTAGATCATATCTAGCTTCTGATTGCTGTCCACCACAGGCTGAGTGGCAGAAATGCCAAAGTTCCCGAGATCTCACCTGGAGGAGAAAAGGCCAAGAGTCACCACTAGAGCAGCACATTCTGTGCATGAAGAAGGTACCCGGGGTCACACAGGAGGAAAACACTGTGGCCTCCTCTCACAGGTAGCACCGTGACCAGTCACTGTAGAAAAATATGGTTTACTGATCTGTGAAGGCTTGAGATTTTATCAGCATTAAAACAATTTTGAAAGTAAGCCCTTTTTGACTCATCCTGAATGCAGTAATAGAAAAATTACCACCTTCAGGTAAAATGATTGGGAAAGTCCCAGAATGGACCTCAAACTGGAGGTGTTTTCTGCCTTCCTCTGCAAGCCCTCTCTGGGTTCTGCTTCTTCCTTGCACCAGGACACGTAGAGAGGTAACTGTGTGGTTGGTGAGCTGATACAGGGAACAAAACCAATTGAAAACTACAGCTGCCTTCCACTGTCGCATCACACAGCACAGATGCATGCATCCTCTCAGTCAAAAAGAAGGAGCAGCATGGAGAATTTCACCTTAAACCTAAAAACTAAGATTATGAATGTTTCACTATGAAAGTCAAAGAATCTTCATCTCTTCTTGAATGCATTATCAAGACACAGTCACTCATTTAAGACACTATATGTCTTAGGGAGAAGCAATCATTTAATTATGGAGTAGCCATACAGATGTGGCAGATCAGATGGCCTTAAAGGAAAATCAGACATCTACAAGTAATCACTATCAATACTTACTAGTTCCTCAGACGATTTAAAAATTATTTTTAACAAATAAAAACCACACTGCACCCATTTTATCTCCTCTTAGAGTAAGTGTAATAAATGTGGGTTTTCAATAATGCCGGCAGTCCATGTCATTAGCCTGTCACTCGCATACATGCAGCCAAAAGAGTGAAAAACTCATCTTAGGAAAAACAGAGGAAATACAGAGGAAATACATTTTGTTTTCAAATCAGAGTTGGCACCAGTACAAGCTGAGAAAATTATGTTTTCAGCATTTTAAGACATTCAATCAATGAGCTGCTGCCAACAACTTCTGGAGGGCAGGCCGGTTAAGATCTTAAGAAGTTGACATAGGCAGGTATGGATTTACGAGGAGCTGTGACAGACTTGTGCCCCCTTTCCCCCCTTTAGCACCAGCCACTGCAAAGTGAAGGACACAGCCTGTGTCCTTCTATTCTAACATGAGATGGCATCTGCCCTCCACCACTACATGGAACCCTCTGGAAAAAACCCTGCGTGCCACTTCTGTGTTAGCATGTGTTCTGGAACAGCCTTCAAAAAAACAACAAAACCAAAAAACCCACCACCGAAACCAAAACAAATGCAGTTTTCATATAAAGTTTCCAGCTTTGCATCCTAACATGAAATGTCTTGTTTCAGTCAAACACACCTCGAGCTACAGGACATTAATAAAAGGCAAGCCTCTTTAATGGCTGTTTTCTAATTAGAAAAGAAGCAATTGCATCATGTAACACAGGAGCTGGCAAGCTACAGGCTCCTGATTTTAGCCTTCAAATTCAGCAAAATATCTACCCAGCTGCTCTTCAGAGAGATTTCTGGGATCCCCAGCAGCTTTATACTTTTCATTCTCAGGTTGTGCTCCAGCAGTTCCATTTTCATACGCAGTTTTCTTTGGCAAACTCTATTACCACATTAACACAAACTCCCATTTGAAGTCTGAAATGTATGGACTATTCTTCCATTTACCATTAATTGTAAACATAAGTGCTCACAATTTAGATTTATCACATAAAGTTTCTTACACAGTGTCTATTTTAAAAATTCCTTAGGAACTAATGTCAGCAAATTGCAACAGAGATTCTGCAAGCACAAGCTTCAGGGCACTCCTAGGTGTTGACAGGAAGTCTGAAATTTTGACATAGTTCTTTTATTTTTGGAGTCATAGGGTAGAAAAATTAACAAAGTACAACAAACAATGAAGTCTCAAAAAGCTTAAAGAGCCTAGGAATCTGTGCAGTGTGGCCTGAGCCTCCAAAGCCAAGTACAGAGGGATAAGAAAGGCAGACGAGTAGGGAAGATTCCTTCTGATAGCTTCTTTAAGTTTCTTAGTATGTGGGCCTTCCCACATATGAAGTCCAAAGAGGTGCACAGGTACCATCTCAATATATATGCCTTCTGGCACAGCATGTTTTTAGCACAGGGTGAAATCCCTGGGGATACCATGGCTGTACCCAGATCAAGGCAACTTCTTTCCTGCAGCTAGGGAAAACCAGCTATCCATCTGCCGCGCTGCCTCGCAAGGTCAAATAGAGCTCAAAGTTTAAATTAAGTCCAACAATGAGAGCAATGACTGCTCAGGTCTCCTCTGGCCTTCCTCCTCCAACACAACTCACTTGGTGATGCTGCCTATGAGCCCGTAATTGCTCATAATCACCTTAGTATATGAGAAGTCATGAATATTAGAGCAGGGAAATCCCAAACTGTGTTGGCATAACAGGAGGCCAGAAAAAGGCTGGACAGAGGGAGAGCAATTGAGTAAAAGTTAATCTAAAACAAATATTTTTGTAGCATGAAAATCCAGCAAGGCTTAAGAAGTGCTCTTAGTGCTCCAAGGACAGAAGAGCACGGATATCCTTACGCAGTTTGAGGGACACTGACAAAGGATAGCTCAGGGTTCTGTGTCATGCCTGATGTTTCTGTGCCTTTTAAGCCCATAATACTTCATATCTCTTCAGATCTGAAACAACAGAACTGTTTGGATTTACATGTTTTTTTACTTAGCTGTACAAAGTGAACTTCTCTCACTTCATTGGAGAATTGCAAACCAAGTGCAATAATACATACTTACAGTAATTAATGTACTTGTAACACATTCTTCAGAGACCACTGGGTAATATGACCTCTTAATATTTGTTCTTATAAACTCTTTAAATTATTATGGCAATATAGTTTTTATTTTGTGCTTCAGAATAACGATACTATTTCAGATTTCACATTTCTGAAGAGGAGTAGGGACTGGAACACAGGCATGTGCAGGAAAAGTCAACTTCAGAGCTTTTCTACACTTTTCAATTACTTTCCAGCTACTTTTCAGTAGTTTCCTAACACAGAATGCTCCTGTAAACAAGGTAGCAGAAAACACAGAGTGAAACGTAAGTCCAGTAAATAAGCAGCCACCAGCATAGCCCATTGCCTGAGAACTCCACTTGAAGTTTAAAAAAAACTTACATGAATTCAACATTTGCATATTGCTCTGTTTCAGCTACCTGTTCCCCTTCCCTCCCTAGATTATATTTTTAAGCCAGTAACAGCCAGTGGGTGTAATTAAATCTACACATACAGCTCATTTGGTTGCATAAGTCTTTGAAAAACATGTAAAACAACTTAGCCCATTATGTAGATATAAATCTGAAAAACAACTGCAGCCTTAACCCTGTACCCTCCAGCCTTAAAGGGGCTGATTCTGGCCCAACCCACGAGAGGCACGCTTCCCTCATGGCTCTCCTGCCAGCTCAGATGGTTCAAGTAGAGCAGGGAGCAGCCGCAGTGTTCCCCATGGGGAAGTGGGGTGCTGGGTTCTGCCTCCACATGAGCCAAACTGCAGCTGTTTCAACCCAGGCATATAAAAACCTCCAACTATCCAGGCTGTGCTCTGCTCCAAGCAACTGACAAACTTGTTGAAAGCTGGCCAGGTCTGGCAAAATCGGGGTATTTGGCAACTCTGCAAATGGAGCTGCTTTACAGGGAATTCCAGCAGCTGCCTGATGCTGCATTACAGGTTTGGCCGATCCTACTTGTGCGCAGAAGGCTCACATGTTACCCAAACCTGAGTACAAGGGCCCTACAGAAGAGGATTTGCTTTCCTCTGAGATGACAGCCCTACTAATTGATAATGAAACACAACAGTTTCTTAAGAATAGCCATCAGCTCTGTGAAAAAGCAAAAAGAGACAAGAAGACACAAGCTGGCTTCTACAAGCAATTGCAGACTGATTGTTTCATCTTTGAACTTTAGATATCATCTGCAGGAATTCCCACATATGTAAGATGCAAAACCCATTGAGAGGCTTCTCAGTGCTCGAAGAACTTTATATGGAATAGGGAGTTTGTTCTTTAAGTACATGGTATTTGTTTGATTTATAGCATAGGAAATCACTAAAGAGATAAAGTAAACGGTTTCAGTTTGCCAGAAGTTTAGGATCTTTGTAACTGAAATCCGAGTAAAGATCATTAACTTCTGTCAGAAGATAGTCTCTTTTCTTTTTTTTTTTAATTACATGAAGGTATAAAAATGCTAAAACATCTTATAAAAATTGCTTCAAAAATGTGCACTACAGAACCTGGATGCTGTTAATTTCAACTCCTGTCAAAAGTATAGGCAAGAACTAAAAACTGGATCATGAAGTCTTCCAACTCTAAGTGAGGGGTCATGTGCTCAAAATCATCAGAAATGGTCTACAACACAATTTCAGTCAAGAGCCAGGAACAAACCACTATCATGAATTCCATTGTATGGATCTCATTTAAAAGCCTGCATGATTGTCAAACAGTGATGTTTGTATGCAATGTAGATTTTTTCATGTACTGCCAAATTCTAAAATCAAAGTTAAGTATCGCTCCTCTGTTGTGAAGATAAAAGCATTCCCTCTCACCGTACATTAACAATCAGCTCATACTGAACATAATAGAAAGTTAATTAGCCCAATTTAGTATCCTGGCAGTGGACAGATTCGGCCAAGCATGGCCTAGGTTTCATTAGCATTTCTTAGCATTTATCTAAAGTGGAAAGCAATTTTTCAGAAAACTTTATATCAACATCTTAATTAAATTATATTCCTAACAATGCTGCGGGGCAGAGGAGGGACAAAAAATGAACAATCGTTATTTGAACTTGAAAAGAACTTCAGGAAAGATTTGGAGAGACAAAAGCTTTTACACCCAGATCTCCCATGGAAATAAACTTTACAAGAAACTTTGGAATAAGAACCAGATTTCAGCCATGTGTTGGCTAGAGATAAAACACAGGTTGATATCCCTGTGGTCTTTCTTATTTTGTCCATGTTCTCAAACCTAGACATTATTGCAACCATCTGGACCATCATAAATTAAATACTGTGATAAAAGTATATTGAAATTTGTTTTTCTCAGAAATCAAATCAATGGTGTATGGCTCTTCAGTAGGCTGACTCTTGGGCACGTATGCATCAACATGATGCACTTTCACAGCCAACTTCTCTACCCGGGCAGTGGTGTCTCGCCACAGTTCAGCAGCCCAGGGGGGTTTCCCTCTGTGCTGCCAATTGGTCTATTTCCATCCGTCCAGCCACACCCGCTGAGCATCTGCCACCACCCAGGAGTCAGTGGAGAGGTAGAGCGCTGGCCATTTCTCTCATTCAGAAATATCTAAAGCCAGCTGGATGGCTTTCAGCTCTGCAAACTGACTCGATCCACTTTGTTCCTCAGCAGCTTCTGCAACTTGCTGTGTCAGACTCAATGCAGCAGCTTTCCATTTTCAGTGTGTCCCTACAATATGGCAAGAACCATCAGCAGAAGGAGAGTATCGCTTTTCACTTTCTGCTAGCTGACCGTACGGTGGAGCTTCCTCAGCATGTGACACCTTTTCCTCCTCCAACGATGATGATAGCCCAAAATTTTCTCCTTTGGCCCAGTTCGTGATGACTTCCAAGATCCCTGGGTGATTGGGATTTCCTACTCAAGTTCACTGTGTGATCAGAGCGAGCCACCTACTCCGTGTGGCATCAGTAGCATGATGTGTTGCAGGAACATTTCCTTTGAACATCCAGCCTAGCACTGGTAGTCGGGGTGCCAGAAGCAGCTGTGCTTCAGTGACAATCACTTCTGAGGCAGCTTGAACCCCTTCAGAGGCTGCAAGAATCTCTCTATCAGTTGGGGTGTAGCTGGCCTCAGACCCTCTGTATGCCCAACTCCAAAACCCAAGTGGTCGTCCTCGAGGCTCCGCAGGTCCTTTCTGACGGAGGCTCCAGGACAGACCATTCTCTCCATGAGGTGTACAGCACATTCTTCACATCCTGTCCTGTCCTGACTGGCCCAAGAGCTACTGTGTGGGCAATCTGCTGTTCAATTTCTTCAAAAGCTTCTTGTTGTTCAGGACTCCATTGGAAATTGTTCTGCTCTGCTCTGCACTGGGGCAGCCTCACCTCGAGTGCTGGGGGCAGTTTTGGGCAGCACAATATTAAAAAGACATGGAGCTATCAGGGAGTGTCCAAACGATGGCCAGGAGGATGGTGAAGGGTCTGGAGGGGAAGGTGTGTGAGGAGAGGCTGAGGTCACTTGTCTGTTCTGCCTGGAGAAGACTGAGGGCAGATCTCATTGTGGTCTTCAACATTTTCACAAGGGGAAGCCGAGGGGCAGGCACTGATCTCCTCTCTGTGGTGACCAGTGACAGGACCCGAGGGGATGGCCTGAAGTTGTGTCAGGGGAGGTTTAGGTTGGATATCAGGAAAAGGTCTTTCACCCAGAGGATGGATGGGCACTGGAACAGGCTCCCCAGGGAACTGGTCACAGCACCAAGCCTGAGAGAATTCAAAATGCTTGGATAATGCTCTCAGTCCCATGGTGTGACTCTTGGGGTGTTCCGTGCAGGGCCAGCAGTTGGATTCGATGTTCCCTGTGGGTCCTGTCCAGCTCTGGTTGTTCTATGATTATGCATATTTTTCCAATAGCTTCTTTTAAGATAAATGTTATTATGTACAAGGAAACACTCTCTCCCAAAGTAATTAAAATATTATCTACTTTTTGAAAAGTGATGTTTTTCATGTTACTGGCCCCACCTCTTTATACACTAAGATCCAAAAGCAAGAAAACAAAAATGAATACTATGTACATAACAAATATAAAGTATTTGCAGTCGAAATATGCTCCAAAATTTATTTTTAGTTCAGCCTCCAAGGCATGAACATTCTCCTTCAAATGAAAATATATCATATCTATTAACTGCTACTGGCAATAGTTTTGTGAAAGAGTCCTTAAAGAGCAAATTTGCAGAGGTCTCTAAAGCTTTTTTGTACCATTGTCAGACACATTTTACTAAACAACAGTTGATTCCACTGCAGTTCAAAAAAATGTACAGAGATCTATTGTTTCACTTAATAGCCGAAAGTATTTAATTCTAGTTTAGTACCTTGCAGAAACACGCAAACACGGCAGTAATGGACTGGCACAGTGACAAAATAACTTCAGGACAAGGAAGTGCTACCATTTATACACTGTAAATCCTTTCCAAAATCATTCCCCCAGCCCCGTCCTCCAGTCTCCCTCAATAATGGCAGTAGCTCCCTAAAATAACAGCCCATTTGAACACTTGATCTTGTGGAAAGCGCAGCACATGAATGAATCCAATCCTATCACTCCTGAAACGGATCTCTTTGAAAACCCTTTTTTGTTAGTTTAAGTGGATTCAAATGATCAAATTCCAAGCTGGAAAGCCCTGTTTTGTTGTTTAAGGAAGCTGGACAAAAAAAAAAAAAAAAAACCCAACAAAAAACACCAAACAAAAACCACCCCCGCAAAAAAACCTTTCTGGCAAAATAAGACTACAATGACAGAGTCAGATTTCCAGATAGGTTTTATTACAACTATGCTTGGCAATAGCCTCTGCTATGTAAGTGGGAGCAACAATGGCACTGTGTCAACTTATGCCAAAGGTGGATTTGCTCCATGGCCTTAAAACTGATGTATTGTTTATAGAAAGAACTTAGTCAAAGGCAGTGTGATGGTGTGGAAAGTAAAGCAAGTCTTAAAAGACCATAATTTCATTACTCTGACAACATGTTTTAAATACTTTTTTATTAAGAGATACCGCTGAGGAGTTAAACCTCCTAATGAAAATGCGTAAATATTACTTCTAAGAAATTTACTGGTACCTAGACCTCATTAATTTAAGCATCACCTTTTTACTGCATGTGGACAAGGCACAAAATAAAGGTCCTAAAAGATGAGGGAAAAAGAGGACACAGGTGAAAATTAGGTGGCAATGTCCAAAACTGTGCCAGAGCTGGAGCACATAATAGCAGGACTCAGTGAGACAATACACAGAGTGCTCAACAGGAAAATTAGAGAAAATCCTGGGTTCTGGTCTCTGTTCCTCTCAGTCCAAGCATTTTATAATAAGAAGTCATTTGATTATAAAACAAAAACTTAGAAGTACCTCTCTAACCATGAAAAATTATTCTCTCCACTTTTGGTTTAAAATAATGCACAATATTACTATCTCTCAAATACAAATCTGGACAGTATTAAAAAATTTGTTTGCAGAATTGTTAACAAAAAGAAAGAAAAAGAAAAGTCACACCTTAAGGAAACAGACAATGATGGAGCTAACAAACCTGTACTGCGGTGTGTAATTGTTTCTCCTTTTTGCTTTCAAGCACATTCCAAAGTCTTTAATCACATCATGCACTGTGTTACATAATGGAATCCATCATGTTCTTCTGGTTAGTCAGCTTCATCCTAACTATGCAAACAAATGCATCAATATCTACTCTCAGGGATCAATAGACCGCTCATCCAAAGAGCTCCCTCCCACAGGGCACTGCAGACAACTTTATAAAATGTAACCAGGGAAACATGACCCTCATTGAGGTTCAACAGGGCCAAGTGATGGTCCTGCACCTGGGTCAGGGTAAACCCAAGCACAAACACAGGCAGGGCCGAGAACGGACTGAGAGCAGCTCTGCCAAAAAGGACTTGGGCATGGACGAGGGGCTGGACAGGAGCCATGTGAGCTCACAGCCCAGAAGTCATATCCTGCTCTGCATCGAAAGAATTCCATGGGCAGCAGGTCAAGGGAGGTGATTCTGTCTCTCTACTGTGGCCTCATCAGACACCGCCTGTAGCGCTGCATCCAGCACAGGGGTCCCCAACGTACCAAGAACCTGGACCTGTTGGAGCAAGTCCAGAGAAGGGCCATGAAGATGATCAGAAGGAAGGAGTACCTCTCCTGTAAAGACAGTCTGAGAGAGATGGGATTGTTCAGCCTGGAGAAAAGAATAATAGAATTGTTTGGGTTGGAAGGGACATTTAAAATCATCTGATCATCCCTGCCATGGGCAGGGAACCTTCCACTAGACCAGGTTACCCAGAGCCTCATCCAATCTGGCCTTGAACACAGCCAGAGGTGTAGAATTCACAACCTCTCCAGGCAACCCCCTCCAGTGCCTCACAATAAGGGATTTCTTCCTAATTTCTAATCTACCCTCCTCCACCTTAAGGCCATTCCCTTGTCCTATCACTACAAGCCTTTGCAAAGAGTCACTCTCCACTTTCCCTACAAGTCTCCTTTGGGTACTGGGCAATGCTCTAAGGTCTCCCTGGAGCCTTCTTTTCTCCAGACTGAACGGCCCCAGATCTCTCTCTTCCCACCCTTATAGCAGAGGTGCTCCAGTTCTCTGATCAACTCAACTTAGTGTCCTTCCATGCACTCACTCCAACAAGTTTCCTGTGCTGGGGACCCCAGAGCCAGATGCAGTGCTCCAGGTGGGGTCTCACAAGAGCAGAGTAGAGAGGGAGAATCCCCTCCCTCGCCTGCTGCTCACAGTGCTCTGGACGCAGCCCAGGACACAAGGGGCTTTCTGTGCTGCAAACACACATTGCTTGCTCACAGCTTTGAGTTCACAAACACCCCCAGTCCTTCTCCTTAGTGCTCGTCTTGATACATTCCCTGCACTGCCTGTGTCTGTACTTGGGATTGCCCTGACCCAGGTGCAGGACGTGGCTCTTGGCTTTGTTGAACTTCACGAGGTTTGCACAGTCCCACCTCTCCAGCCTGTCCAGATCCCTCTGGATTGCATCCCTTCCCTCCAGTGTGTTGACCACACCACAGAGCTCGGTGCCATCAGTGAACTTGCTGAGGGTGCCCTCAATCCCACTGTCCATGTCACCAACAAAGATGTTGAACAGTGCTGGTCCCACTACTGATCCCTGGGGGACACCACTCATCACTGGTCTCCACTTGGACTGCAACTCTTGGAGTGCAACCATCCAGGCAATTCCTTATCTGCCAAGTGGTCCATCCAACAAAACCAAGTCTCTCCAGGCTGGAGACAAGGCTGTTGTGCAGTGTCAAATGCCTTGCAAGTTCAGGCAAATGATAGTTACTCTTCCCTCATGCACCACAGCTGTAATACAGTCATAGAAGGCCAACAGATTTGTCAGGCATTATTTGTCTTTATTGAAGCCATGTTGGCTGTCACCAATTTTTATTGGTGACAATTGAACAATTTGTCACCTTATTTTACATGTGCAAGGCTCATGGAGGGAGGCTCTGGGGAGACCTTGTAGCACGTTCCTGTACCTAAGAGAGAACCTACAAGAAAGTGGAGAGGGACTTTTTACAAGGGCGTGTAAAGATAGGACAAGGTGAATGACTTCAAACTGAAAGAGAGTGGATTTAGATGAGGTAGTAGGAAAAAGTTCTTTACTGTGAAAGTGGTGAGGAGCTGGCACAGGTTGCCCAGAGAGGCTGGGGAAGACCCATTCCTTAAGTGTTCAAGGCCAGGCTGGATGGGGCTCTGAGCAACCTGGTCTAGTGGCAGGTGTCCCTGCCCATAACAGGGGGTTGGAATATGGTGACCTTTAAGGTCCCTTCCAACCCAATCCATTCTATGATTCTATGAAATCTGAGCACAATGGTGAACAGCTCTCCCAAAAAAACCTCTCCAGGTGGCAATTTCTTAGCACAGGAGTTGCAATGTTACAGATGAGGCAGCTAACAAACCAGCACCATGGTTCTGCAGCACACCAACAGACCTCAGTGCTGGGCTGCAGAAGGGTCTCTGCCTCTAAGCAGAGGACAGGCAAAACAGGTGTGCCAGGCACCCAGACACACTGCAGGAACAAAGCCCTGCCTTGACACTACAAACATAGGAGAAACGAGCCCGTACAGAAATGACGGCTGTACTCTATTTTGTACACACTACTAAAACAATACTCTGGAGTGATAAAAACAGCCTGTTATTAATAAGCCATGCCGGAGAACATTTCTGGGCCATCCTTGGTAGCTGTGTCTCTCCAGATTAGTATCATTGTTTCTACACCTGTCAGTCTCTATCTTTCAAAACTGAGACAGAAATAAAAACTGAGACCTGGGCAGGTCTGCTAAATTTCCCAAAGCATTGGAAACAGAAAGAGAGTTGGCATGCTGTATTCCTGCATCACAGTAATGCTACTTTCCTTTGTTCTCTCTCAAGCTGTCTTTTAAACAACTACACAGAAGAAATGTTAAAAGTAAATGACAGTTAAATGAGCATACAAAACAAGGAGAAGCAGAGATCTTTATGGCCCTATCTCACATTTGTTCCAAGCAATTGAAAGAAGTACTTGCAACTGCATTATTAGTAACAGCATCATTAATATGAATATACAGTTACTGACTTCTTAGTAGTTGCAAATAAAGAGTGAAAATGGGAATTTTTTAGTGTATCCACACTGAGCTGAAAATCATTGCACCAACACCTAGTTACCTTCTTAGAGTTAAGAGACATTGATAAATTTAGTCTTGGGTGGTTCTTAGAAAAATTCATAGTATCAATTTCTACATGATACTTGCAGAATAGGTGTTACACTGGATACACTGTTTAGAGTGCAGCTTAAGAATATAGGCCTGAAGTTATGTTCATTGTAAAAACATGAAATGCTAAATATGGCTGTAATTCCAAAGATTCAACAGCCAAAAGAAAAACACATGTATGCCACTTTTAAAAATTAAAAACCTATTAAAGTATGGAGGAGAAAGCCCACTTGACGTAATTGATGACTTAGACTTCTGTAGCAAGAAGTTGCAGGTCATTATGAGTCAATTCATCACTCAGTTTCCTCAGATGCAGAGCAGAAATAGAGCAGATGTAGGAAATTGAACCAGACCGAGAAAGAAGCAGAGTGTGACTCAATAAATGTAACCCAGAGGTAATTTATTATAACTTATAGTTTGGTATAAACTGCCTTGTACTGCCCTTCCCAAGACTAGAAAGTTTCTTCCACATCTATCCAGAATTTCATGAAGGTTTTGGTTCTGTCACGGGATGCCTATTTCTCATTTATGCATTTAATCATCTTTCTATGCCATAAGGAAGAAAGTTCAGGGATAGCAATATTTTGGCTGTAATTTTCTTAGTGTAATCTATCTTCCACAATTCAGAATGTTCAGAGGAGAACAAGTGGAAGAACAGAAGATGAAAATGCTATATATGAAATATATTGAGAGTGCAAAAGGGATCTGGTA
Source organism: Atrichornis clamosus (assembly GCA_013400975.1). NCBI lineage: Eukaryota > Metazoa > Chordata > Aves > Passeriformes > Menuridae > Atrichornis > Atrichornis clamosus. Next base: position 127,256 of record WBMZ01002651.1, on the reverse strand, counting down.
GACAAAAAACTTTCACTACCACACTTCAATCTAAACAAGGAACACCTAACCAAACACCAGCATCTGCAGGATTTTAAAACTCACCACAGTTTCAGTTCAGACAAACACATTAGGATGAAAATTTATCTTAATTTCCCATGGGAAAAAATAGCCCCCAAAAGGAATACCTTTTGGAGCATGCAATCTATAGTCTGCCATGAAATTCCAAAATACCCTGTCCTAAAATGGTCACAATCTACTCAGTAGTTTGTTAACCTTCAAGTTACCTCAAAGAGTTTGTGATTTTGAAAAGGTATTTTAAATGTAGAATTACACATAAAGACTACCAGAAAGGAGCTTTCCAGAATGTGTGCTTCAGAAGGAAAAGAACTCTTCATTTCCAGGATAGCATCTGGTTCTTAATTCAGTGGCATGTGCATCTAGGGCTGGGATTTTCCCCTCCCTTGTGCTTAAATCACGTTTAAGTTGGACTTACGCAGTTTTGCCCTCGCTGTCCTGTTTGGTGGCACTGGCTCCCTTTTTACCCAGCAGTGAAGCCACTTTCTCGGGGTCTCCATTCTCCACCGCCTGCAGCAGCCGATCGTCATTCTTATTCCACTCGTTGGTCTGAGCAAAAGGAAAAGAAGAAGTGTTATCAGTACCAGTTCTGTGTACAGCCTCTCCAGAATGATCTTGCACATATTTATCCACCACCACAGAAAGCTTAAACAAAAGCCCAACCTAAAGAAATGGCACAGAGAAATCCTCACATAAGTAACCTGCAAGCTATGTAGCACAGGTTCCCAAGGATTTAATGGCTTAAGCCAGGGCCTAAGTGATGACTGAAGATGAACCGTAACATGGAAACTCTGTAGATGAGTAGTGTAGGAAAAAAAAAAATCTGTATTCTCTTACTGTATTTTAAAAAGTTCTCCTTTATTTTTCTAGTCCTGGTTTCTATTTCAGAGCTGCACTTGCCCCGTGGGACCTTCATGACATACATCATATGGATAAGCAGTGAGGTGCCTCATCTTATCCAAACCCCACCCTAACAACACAAGCCAGCCAAAACTTTCAATATTTAAGGTTTTTCCCAGCTCACACTTTGCAGAAGGTACTGGGTTAAGAGACTGCTCCTGGCAGACTGTGACTAGGCTTTACTGAGTTTTTATCCCTTACATTTTGTTTTTAAAACAAACGAACCACTCACATGGAGCACATCCCTAGTGCTGCTGAAAGAAAACTACCCGACTTTCAGGTCTTTCCGAACTTAATCCACTAAATCTTTTTGATCCCTCTCATCAGCTGAATCAGAAATAGGACGCTACTTCCTAACTCAGTGCTCCTCCTCTGAACCCTCAGGACAATGGCCTATTTCCTCTACCAGACCTCCAAGTGGAATCTAGCAAGGTCCTAAGAAAACAGGACCGTCAGCCTTCTGTATTCCATGTGACTGCCTGTTTTTAAGTACTTGAAGTGTACATAACTTCTGGAACTACTAAATTCATATTAATACACACCTTCAGAAACACTCAACTTAATAAAAAACCCCACCACCACCACCACCATCACTTTGTCCTGTTGCTCTACAGACTTTTTTGCTTCAGATACCTGAAAACTTTGACATTTCTCTGCCTGGGCTTGTCAGGAAAAGTGTACAATGTGCACACTGATAGGAACTAACTCCACAGCCTGTGCACACCCTGAAAAACCAGAACAGGAGAAAAGTGCGCCAGGTAACAAGTTATTTAAAAAACAAATTGAAAAAAAAACCCAAACCACCGAACAACTTTAGGGAGAGTACAGTATGAACAGGAGAGCAGACAGGAGCTGAAAGAACACCACCTGGAATCAAGAGTGTGAATGGCAGCTCTGTCAAAGGAAGTGGCATGCAGACAGAGCAACTGCAGTCTGTGGTGGCAGGGGTATGACTGGTGGGTAAGTGCACATCAAGCAGGTCATAGATGTTATTCTTATAGCAGTGCAATAAACCTCTATAGACTCTAGAGCACTAATCACATCAGCAAAAAAAAATTGTTTCCCTGAGCAATATTTAGACTCCATGACAAGGAGCCACCAGCCGAGCAGCAGGCTCCACCTAAAATGAGACTCATTGCCTATTCTGCATCTGGGGAATGTCATGCTTTTAAAGGGAGCCTTTTATTAACAGCAGATGCTAAAAAAGTGTATCTTACTTGTAAATAAAAACCTTTAAAGTTAACACTGTTTATTTGACAGTATTACCCTTTACTTTTGGAGTTTGACCTGTTTCTGAGTTTTTTTATTATTCAGCCATATCAGATATTTAAATATAGGCTTTTAGATGAAACAACCTTACCCACAAACCACCCAGATGACTGTAAAGTATGGGTGGCACCTAACTCCTGCACTTTTTTTTTTTTACCTTTTTCTCTGTGTGTTTTATCTTGGAAACGACAGAGATGGCAGGTAACATCATAATCTACACACAACACCCACACACACCTAATCCAGTCTTAACCCATACTTTGAAGAAAAAACCACAACACTTAATTTAAGAATTTTTCCTAAGTTGGAACCACCAGTTTACTTCTGAAACATGAAACACAATACACAACAGGAAAACATGAAGATTAAGGCCTGCTGAAAATCCTTGGCAGAAAAGGTTTCAGAAGAACATTCAGCTTTACAGTACAAAAATGGCCACATCTTCAAGAACCAGTTTCATGAATATTTCTTTAATAGTCAGCTATTAGATTTAAACATTATTGACATATAATCAAATATCCAGCATTTTGGTATAAGCAAGTAAGCACACTAATACTGACTCCCAAATTTAAGAAATATCTGAGATAAAGTGTCAATCTTCCCTTTGAGAAGCTGCTGTGATAACTATATCCATCTATAATTACACTATAATTAAAATCCCAAACCCAAGAGGAACTAATGCAGTTGGGTCCCAAATTAAGCCCCAGTATTTACACAGCATGGAAACTGCACCTAGGAGATCCACAGATACGGAATGGAAAAACCAGGAGTATTCTGAAAGTGATTCTGGTGATGCAGAGTGAGGTCATATTCATGCTAACAGTAAAACATTTTATGACACAGGGAATCACTTTTTTACAAGAACAGAGGCTTTAATTCGTCTTTACAGTAGTTTTCAAACATATCCTTTTTGGTAACCAAAAATGAACACTCACACACACACAAATACAATTAAGGAAAGACTAAATGACGCCTCAATTAAAAAACTGCTGCCTACTTATCTGTGCAGCTAAAAAGAATCCCTCATACATGAGAATAAAATAGAACTGATCTTGGACAAGCCATTCAGTGACCCTGAACCCCCTCAGTACTATCAGATGCATCTCAGTGTCAAGGAAAGGCTATCAGTGAATGTTTCTTTATTTGTAACAGAGAGCTGGATAATTAATTCTTTTTTCTGCTTAGAGGAAAGTGGTGGACGCCGATGGCTAGGCTGGATCTGTATTTGGCAGACATTTTAGATTCCTGTTTTCAGTTGTATATCTAATTAGTGTCTCTCCTTTTAAGCATTGTGACTCAGAGGTGTTAAAGGAATGAATAATTTTAGAGATCATAACATAACCTAAATCCACTTATATTAGTTCTTGTTTAACATCTTTAAGACTGCTGTACCTGAAACTTTGTTATGCTCCTGGAAAACCAAAGAATATACACAGTTTCTCTTCATCATTGTGCAGCAGAGGTACGCCTGTTTGTAAACTAAAATAGCTCTTACATAGTTCTATGTAAGATGCCTAAAAGCCACCACACTCTATTGCTCATATAAAGTCATGCATCTTTTCTTTAAAGCAATAAAGATTCCATTCTAAGGCAGCAACAATATGTCATTATTGTGGATGAAATGCCAATTTTATACAAGTTATATAAATCTATTTACAGACCTCACTTTATTTTCGAAATGAAATTATGGATAAATCTGTTCACACGGAAGAAACAAATATGCAGGCATCAACTGTTGTTCAAGTATTCCTCTGATAGGATCAAACTGGTTTTTTTCTTCCCTATTGTGCTCAAAAGACCAGCATTGTACAATGCATTCCAAAAGTTAAAGGTACTGCTAATAAAATAAATGGCATGCAATAGATTCTCAAAAACACCCGTTTCAATATGGAATTGTAGCCCTACTGTCCACGTTCTTCAGGGGAAGAAAAATCCAGAAGGACAGAGAATACATATGACACCCAGAAAGACAGTGTTTGGCAAGAAAGTAGGAGGGATATAAGTCAGTAGGGCTCTTAAAGTGCCTCATGCAATTAAAAATTGTACAGGCACTGCTGCCCAGAGTGGATCAGAAAACAGATTTCTGAGCAGAGGCAGTGACTGTTGCATTACATACATTTTCTTGTAATATTAGGCTGGTTTTGACCTCACAAGCCACACATCATCAAGTATATACCAAAGACTTGGGAGGTAACTTCTGTTGTGATGATGCAAAACATGGATACTGCCAGCTACTGTTGAGTGTAAAAGCCACCTTGAACTGACACTCATCGTGCAGCACCAGCAGTTGTTTATCCTGGAAAACGTGCACATGGGAGATGCTCTGTTCTGCCAAGAGCACAGGATGGCCAGCACAACTGGAGACCTTAACTCCATAAACCCACTACATCAAGCTTCCTCCTCTGGAGCCCCACAAACCATTCCACTCTTCCAAGTTGCCCAGACATTTCTGTAAGGCCCCTTCTTCAGCTGTGTGCCACATCTTGCCACCTCTATTACAAGACTCCTCACTCCCTTTGTTTTCAGATCTCATCCAACCAGATCTCATCATCCAGAAAGCAGCTCTTGGCAAGTTTCTGCTCTGTCATACCACTCTTTCAGGTAACCTAAAAGAGTGTTTTCTTTCATGTCAGAGAGGTCTCCATATGTAATATTCTGAGCCAACCCATGCAGAGCACTTCAAACTGAAGGTTAACACAATATAGCAGTACATCCTTCAGGAAAATCTTTACCATAGCACAAGAGCAACAAAGCAGGTACTTGTCATCAGCAATAAAGTTGAGGTTCTTTGGTTTTGTTTCATTGGTGGTTTTGTGGGTGTTTTTGCTTATTTTCTGTTGAGTGCTGCAAATATGAAAGTTAGTCAATGGAGCAGGTAGCATAACAAATGGTGCTATACATGGAGTATTCAAGTAAAAAACCCAAATCTGAGCATCTCAGTGTAAAGAAAACACTCACTGCACACGTGAGTTTTCTGCACCTCTACCCCCACCCTACACACCCCCGCTCACTTTTGTAGGCCACATGCCAAGCAGTTATCAACAGCCTTCCTTCAAACAATTAACGTTTTGCAATAACAATGGCTTGTGAACACATGCAGAACTGGTGAAACACACATCTCAGCTTCACAGACCACAGCTCCTCTCAGTACTTCTTCAGGTTTGGGGGAGGGGGAAGGGTTAATCTGTTGTTTATTTGGGTTTTTTTAAACATGTGTGTACTGTTCAGTATAGGTGGCAAGAATGGGCATTACATATGCAGAGACAAAGTAAATCTGATCAAAGCTCAAGAAAGGCAAGCTTTTGGATAAAACAGGCATTTTTTCAGTCATGCCTAAAAATAGTAAATATTTTCCTCTTAGTGTGCAGGAGATCAGATAATCTGTCATCCCTAATAAAACCTAAGATACAACACTGATAGCTGAAAGGATGGTATGCTAAAATCCAAACATCACGTGGCACTTAACAGCCCTCTCAAGCATGCTTTTGATTCTTGATTTTCAATTTTCAGGTAGAAAACTGTGCTGAATGGCCTCACTCGGAAGCATCTCTCTGGTAACAGTTCAGCGCTTTCCATATTGAAACATTTAGGAACCTGAGAAAGAAACTGGCAGGAAAAATGATAGCCACGATTAGAATGGCAAGCCACTGCTGCACAGGGCACTGTGTGGTCTGTGTTAGTGAAGTGAGGCTGAGAGCTGATTGAGTTGATTTACCCTTCAGCTTATGATTAGTGATTAAAAAGGGCATGACTCTCAGGCCAATGCAGAGTGCTCACACCACCTTCAGCGATCACCCCCAGGATGGGCCGAACTCTCAAACCCACGGCTCCGTCACACACGTCGGCAGCAGTCTCCAGCAGCAATTGCACTGACAGCTGTCAAGTCTCCTGTAAGCTCCCTCTATGCACAGCTTACGTCCTCTGCAAACCTAGAGAAAATTTTATGATTGCACGATACTAGTAAAGTACTTATCATACTTGTGGGGCCGAAACCATCTAGCAAAAATCCTCCATCATTGGGATCACACACAACATGTTGACAAGTTGACACATTTTGAGCCCAAAGGGAAACCTTTATATCAAAGCCTATTTTCTTATACAGTTAAAGCTTCCACTACCTATTTTATACATTGTCTTCTCTGTCACAAAGTGAACATTTTCCTTTCCAGAAGAGAAGCTGAGGAATCAAAATATGTTTTTAAAAGGTACCTCTGCTTTTTATCATCACCACCATATCAGGATATTAAGCCTCAATTGTCTGAGATTACCAGCATGTCATGCAAGAAATAACGCATAACAAGAGGTGATAGGTCTACTTAGCACTTGTACAACGTTTTCCATGAGCAAATACCTGAGCAAACATTAACTGGCAACAATTTTGTTTCTTTATCTTTGGCATGCAGCCTACAGGAGATGATTTAAGTGACCTTGCATTGTTGCAAACCTACTGGAGACAGAGTTATGTTATCTCCACTGAAATCAGAACTGCAGGGAAGCTGAGTAGCAAATTGAAATTCCTGATAATTTCAAACTCAGCAACTCACTGTCTGAAAAGGAAAGGAATACTTAAAGACTGGCGTCACAAACAATCCCATGGCAAAGACACTGAACACCACTGCATCACAAGGTCATCCACAGAAGTCCACATGTGCTGGACTTCCCAAGAGAATTTAAAAAACAAGAACAATCCTATTGTACTGAACAAAACTTGCCTCGAAGTTAAAACAACAGATGACAGTTTTTCTCAAAAGAGTAGCTTGTTTGAAAACACTATAACCTAGGCGTCAGTGGTATGTAGGTAGGGAGCCTACACCTTTTCAAACCTTCCCATCTGAAATTTACAGATTGTATTTTGCGGTGGGAGTGGAAATCTCACTTGCAGAAGGGCAGGATGTTGTTGACCTTATCAGCAACAGCCTATTCCAGTCTGCAGCAGCATCTCCCAGGACATTCAGAGCTTAGGAGATGCCAGGAGCTGATGCCTCCGGGGCTCCTTTCAAGTGCTGTGGCTCCAGCTCCTTGCCGTGACTCCCAAAGCCTGCCCTTGGCGCAGATAAGGCAGAGTGGCATTGCAAGCTGACCTCTGCTGCACTGCACTCAACCGAGGCAGCGCCCTGAAAGGCCATGCCAAAAGATGCTATGTTCATTAACTTCACCACAAATAAGGTCTAGACCTCTAATTAAGTTGTCAAAAAAAACGAAGCGTGACAATGGCTTTCAAAGTAATTCATAGTGATATTATCTAAATGTCACTAATTGCTACAACAGAAAGAGTCTTTTCCAGCTTCACTTGACTATCCATGTTCCTATTTTAGGTGACTGATGGCTAATAATGTTAATTATATTTACGTAAGTAGATGAAATATTTGCAGTTCACAAGATTGTACATGCCATTCTTTAAAGGTCAAAACTGCAGCCACAGCGCAAGTAACCTGCACATTTTACAACCAGAAGTGTCAATCCCTTGCCCTCCTCTCGCTTCTTGAGCTATGGTGCCTAGTTGGGGTAACTGTCCATGCAAAGTGCATGAGGTCTGTTTGATACTGGAGACTGTATTTGTGTCAGACCATGAATTCCATTTGAATTGGAGATAAAAAGCTCGACGGGGAAGGCAGGAAGCAGTTGGAGTGAATGAAGAAGGAACTGTAACAAAGGACTAACGGCAGATTGTCAGTAAACCTTGATAATTACCCATTCACTGGGTAGCTTCTGGAGATAAAGAAGTGATTATTATCCAAGCAAACCATTTTTCCATGCTGAACCCCAGAATAATGCAACTGAACAGCAAGTCACTCAGCAGGGCACTTCTATCAGCCAGTGAGGCTGCCCGGAAACTTTCCTGGCACAAGGGGACCACAAGCTGTGAAATGAAAGGGTCTTTCACCAACAGAGGAGGAGAAAGATGATCTGACTAAAATGGTCATCTGAGACTGCAAGTCTGGGGAGTGGGGATGTGGGGGGAGGGAAGTTGTAGAAAAAAGTTAGTGCGGTCTTTGCTTAAATGACGACAGGAATTTGCAGCAGGTTGTGAGCTGTACTCCAAGAGCACTCCAGAGGGAAACAAAAATGGAAATAAGTATTTAAGAGTTTGACTTTTTGCTGAGATATTTATGTTTCCTGTAAGTTTCTTAGGGCTTTCTTGTCTGTTTTGGTGGAGTTCTGGTTGGGGTTTGGGGGTGGTTTTGTTTGTTTGTTTTGTAGTTTTTTTCCAAGAAACCCTGTGTGTTTGGTTTCACAGTTTCAGTCAGGTTTTGAATGCAGAGCAGCCATAAGGTCAGCAAGGGAATATTGACAGTTAAAGCATAGATAAGCAGCCTCTTCATAACTCAACTGTAAGACTTCATGTCTGTAAGAGGAAGAAAGCGAAAAGCTTGAGACCAAAAATCAGCAAGAGAGGCCAAGGGAGCATGACCCAGTAAACCCAGACTTAGGAATGTGGCTGGCCCACATTTAGCGAGTTTAGAGGCATATGGTGGAGTTTTGTGTGGGTTGGGAGGCACACAGCTCACACATGCTGCTTGTTTCACTTCATAGTAAAGGCCACAATTCATTTTTTTTCCCTTCAGTTGCTACTTTCAAGCCTTTTTTAATAGATAAATTAATCTTTGCATTTGAGGAGCAGTGGCATTTCCTGCTAACATTACATCTAGGTACATCAGGCCCTATATTTTCTTTTAAGCAGTTACTGATGTTTTCACATAACCCATTTCATTCCAGTGGGTATAAGGGAGAAGCAATGAGCAAAAAGCTCACAACACGCAAGGCATCAGAACAGTACAATGAAAAGTACATCTAAATCATTAGTAACATACAGCCGGAGCACTGGCAGTAAGTCCAGCTACTGTCCATTGTTTATCACCTCACACATCATCAATACAGCAACTGGAGATTTATCTTAATTTTCAGATAGCAGAGGACGTAGCAGTAATCACACCACATGCAAACGATCACTCTCAGCAAGGCAGAAGAAAGTAAAGCCAAGAATTAATTGTGTATATTTGTATAAATGAAACAATGTTTATCTTAACACAGGAAAAAACACAAGAGACTTTCTAAAATTAAAAAAGTTGAATCTATCCTGTTTGAAGTGACCATCTCCCATTGTTCTGTCTTTTCTCAGAGTTGTAAGGATCAGAGCTACAGGGAACTCAGATGACTGTTCTCATCTTGAAATTACTCAGGAATTGTACTAAAACTAAAATACATCTAACGAACTACTGTTTACTGAGGGACACATGGGAGCTCTTGCCTTAAAAAACATCCATGGGATGTCAAAACACAGACTTAAGAACCACCACACTTTTCAAATGATTAGCTAAGTACTACCAAGGATCTGCAGGTTTTCCTTACACTTAAAAATAAAGTATATTTTCTTGTTTATATATATTCTTGTTTATACAAGAAACTGATAATCAGCATGAGACATATGAAAAAGAATGCTTCTAACAAAGTTTTAAGACTGAAGAATTACTTAATCAACATATTTTAGTTCCTTACCAAGGTCAAATAGCAACTCACACAAGGCCTTTCAAGTTATGGGATTTCTGCTGCACAACTGCCTTACAGTCACTTGGGAAAAAGAGAAATCATGAGGTCCAAAGTTAAATTGGCTGGATAGTCTAACACGACCTTTTATCTGGTAAGTATATTTCAGTGGTAAGCAGGCTGTGAGATACAGGGACAATGCCAACTATGCAAGCAAAGTGTGTTTACTCAGCTACTGTGTTGACTGTCTTGTATTCCTCAACACCGTGTTACACACAGCAGTCTGTGAAGATCAGAGCGTGCCTAATGGCCAAGGCACACATCTGAACTCTTTGGTTCTAGACAGACAGTGACAGGAACAGTCCCTTAGCTTTCAACATTTAATGCCATAGACATACTACTTCCTTAGCGGACGGTTTGTAAAGTCAGCACCACATTAAGTCATTAGAGAGCATCCAAAGGAGAGCCATCAGGGTGGTGAAGGGTCTGGAGGGGAAGCCATGTGAGGAGAGGTTGACGTCTCCTGGTCTGTTCAGCCTTGAGGAGACTGAGGGGAGAACTCATTGTGGTCTTCAACATCCTCACAAGGAGGAGCAGAGGGGCAGGCACTGATCTCTTCACTCTCTGGTGACCAGTGACAGAACCTGAAGGAAATGAACTGAAGTTGTGTCAGGAGTGGTTTAGGTTGGATATCAGGAAAAGGTTCTTCACAGGAAGTGGGGAACTGGAAGAGGCTCTCCAGGGAAGTGGTCACAGCACCAGCCTGACAAGAGTTCAAGAAGTGTTTGGACAACATTCCCAGAACATGGTGTGACTCTTGGGGCATCCTGTGCAGGGTCAGGAGTTGGACTCAATGATCCTTGTGATTCCAAATCAGCATATTCTATGGTTCTATGACTTGGCATGAGTATCCGAGCTGACTATGTCCACCTACATTTTTAGCAGCACACTCCAGTTTCCGTTGACTAGTTAGAGAATTTAGTTAGAGAATAGAGGTACTCAATGGATCTTCTTTGATTCCCGATGGCCAAATGGACATGCACCGTGCTGGAACCCTCTCAGCATTACCTCACTTACTGGCACCTTGGACCTATGGCTTCATCTTCACTCCTGTCTACTGCTACACCTCTCAAAACACTGCTTATCTTGCCCCTTCTGCAAAGTAAGTTGGTTTTCATCATGTTTAGAGCTGCTGTCTGTTTTCCCTCCCCATTATTCTGCAAAGGGGAATATAGACACGAAAGTTGTAGATAAGAAAAGAAAAGGTAATTCAACAGCAGGCAGAACTGCAAACAGTCCAGAATTACATCACTTGATCAGTAAGTTGTATTGCTGTAAGCTGTATTCAGAAGGTACAAGCCACCATGGCACTTTATTTTTGTATTACAAATACATTATATTTCAGCTCACAATGAAAGTTGTTTCCTTTTTTTTTTCTCTACTAGCAAGACAAAGTAGATTACTTGACTAAACTCCACCATCTTAATATTCTCCACAAGTGCCAGAAAAGATCCTAGATGGTTATTTTTAAAAAAAATTCACAATATTTTTATACCTACTAGAATGCCATTGTAGGAAGCAATACAATTTCCAAATTCATAACAAAATATGTATTAACATCTCAAAACTCTTCAGGGTAGAAAACCAATCTATTTATAGTTGAATTTGTCATTCTTGTAAAGGACATAACCACTGTACGGGATTATAGACTTCTATTCTGAAACCCACGACAAAGCCAAACAAAACACAGTGCATGCATAGAGACAAATCCCTATTCCAAGAACTTATTTTGTTTGGAGCTTTCAAGGACTCAATGCAATCTTCAAAAGTACTTCATGACTACAAGAGAATGCAAGAAAGTTTCACTATCTGTCTGATCTTCATGAGGCCAGTAACAGATGTTAGTGCTGAGGATTGACCTCTAGATATAGTATTTGTCAGTTTCCAAAATCAAATATTAAAGCAGCTAAGCTTAGCTGCTTTTACTTCCATGACTGCAATGAAGGATAAATCCAAGAGTCACGGGGAAAACCAAGCAATTGTTTTGCATGAAAATAAAATCCACTTCAGCCGCCAGCGAAGAACATGTGAGATTTCACACCACCACATCTTCCCACGTTGTTTATCCTCCACATCACATGCACTGAGACTCAGACAAGCCTTTTATGCGTCAGACTCTCTGTATGCAGAACATCAACTGCCCACACATGGCAGGCCTGAAGCAAAACGAGAGAAAGAACAAGCAGGCACTCAGCCTGGTTCCTTCCCTTAGGCCTCATCTGCAGAAGGAGATCCATTTCTCTACAGGGATGAATAATGACACGCACAAATTTTCTGTTCAGCAGGCATGGTTGGCCTTGCCTTTCATCTGATCAGGGCCACAGCTTGCACACCTTCCTCCAGGCAGCCCCTGGAAACTCATTCGGCTGCCCCAAGCCAGCACTTGGGATTTAACTCTCGCCTGTTTGATCAGTGATTGAGCTATCTGCTGCCTGGCACCACCACCCCAGCTCAGTATTAATGGATCAATCTGCACATCAATAAACTTCCTGTTCTCATCTGAATATTCTTATCAATAATGCGTGATTTACTAGAGTGCTCGGTCCTCTCACTACAGTGCTTTTGCTAATTTGGATACCCTGCAACTCACTAAATGCAGTCGGATTGCTCACACAAGATGACAAGAGCCACAAACAGGCATCTGCTTTTTAGTTTTAATTAAAGATTCACTTTGCTCCTACTAATTAGGCTGGACTTTATTTGCATGTCATAATCACCAAGTTACTCTTCTATTATCAAGATAAATGCTGCCAGTGGCTTGTCTGTCGTAGTCTTGATCCCTCCCTAGGGAATACTGTTGCTGCTACATCAAGAAACCCTACTTCAGGTTGCCTAGTTTGTATTTTGGTTTCTTCACAAGATCCCACCCATTTTCTATAACTGAGCTCAGCAGCTCAACAACCTGGAGATTTTCAACTTCCCCAGCACAAAGCCACTGCAAATTAAAAATCTATAGTGAAGAGATGTACAAAGCACAAAATCCTGAAGGCAGTACAGTGCCCGGAAACTTTCTAAAGAAAGAGCACAAAATCCCAGTGAGTGGGCTGGCTGTGCTTCCAGCCCCTTTTCCATCATCACAAACATCCCTGTTGCAGCCATAGTCATTTTGCCACAGTTCATGGAGGGGCTGACATGAGAGAGAAATCCCTAGTAGTAATATAAATCCTATAAAGCATTTTCCCCTTGATGCTTACAAGGTAGAGTGAGCTGACCAATACCCCTAGTCATGCTCCCCATCAGAATCAGTTTATTGTAAATATATCTCAAAGATTGAGCCTGCACACCAAGGCTACGTTGGATTCTGTGGAGTGCATCTAACACAAGAACTATGATAAACTGCTGAATTCAGACATGTTCCCATGAGCAAAAGGCCAGTCAGTGGCAAGGCAATTCTCATCTTTTTCAAAACATGCTTTTCAATAATTCATGTGAAAGGGTGGAGTAGCAGAGGCAGAGCAAGGATTTGTAACAGGTTTTAAGTCTTCAGGGAAGAAAAGATAACACCTAAGAGCTTTGTGAGTCATGACAAAAATGCAACGAATGTGCGTTTGTTGTTTTTTTGGTTTCTTTTAGGAATCCACGTCACATATTTTAGGGGTTCCCTTCCATCTCATGAGATAGGAAACACAGAATAACATACAAGCATCTTTTTTTTTCCATTCTGTAACAACATCTTTAACAGATTCAGTTAATAACTGCAAAGGATTATATAAATAAGCTGAAAATGGGATTGTTTTCATTGCCAGAGACAGCAGAAGGTTTCCAAATTTTATGGGTTAAAAAAGCCAATAAATTTAACAGTCTTTTGAAGATGCTAGTATAATCCTTCCAAAACTGAAGAGAACAGATGACTCAACCATATGGCTAAGTTCCACCAAAATTCTGTCTTGTAATCATAAAATATGATGTAATGTAGTTTGGTCCCAAGAGAAGGAAAGGCGTTAGACATATGTGACATGGACAAGCGTTCCCTGGATCCATCTGGTTAGCTATTTAAAAAAGGTATTACACAAATAAACAGGGTTTTCTAGAAGACTCTAAGACAAATACCCTTAAACCTTCTCTTGGAAAAGAAATTAGTATTGCTCTTAAAATCTGCATTAATGCATCAGTCATTATCGTTACAAACTAAAGAGGTATAATGAACAAGTGGTCACACCTTTTTGCAGCAATGCAGCTTAAAAAAAGTTTGCCTTTATAAACTTTGAAAGGAGTCTGTGGTTTATTACTACCTCGCACTTATTAGCATGAAAGTTCTTGAAAAAAAAGAATTTAAAGGACTATTTGGAAACCAAAAGAAGCTTATATTTTAAAATAACTAGGAAAGGAAAAGAATACACATCCATTAAGAATACACATCACTAAGTGGCAAAGAATGCAATTTTCTGCATTTTGCAAAGGATGAATGAAAAGAAACTGCTGAGAAGGAAATCGGAGTAATCAACTGTAAGAGGTACCCTTCATTTATTACTCAAATATGTGCAACAGAAGCCATCAACACCTCAGTAATTGAAATATTTCACATAATCCCTTGGAATTAATGGCAACCATTCAGCACCATTGTTATCACTCTGGTCCTCATTATATTCAGGACGTCATTTAAGGAGGTATGCACAGATGCCTTAATTAAGCATGTAATGTCTAACAGTTTTATATTAAAAAACCCCTCACTTTTTATTGTAGGTTGTTTAAATCCACCCACAACTCAAGTCAGGCTCACAGAAAAATAAATTGATTCTAGCATGAAAACTAAAGAAAAATGACAAGCAGGAATAGTTTTGTTCCTCATAGTGACAAAAATAGCAAGGAAAAATTACAGGGGACTGAGATGTAACTACTCCAAAACTTTTCTAAAAACCACCATGTTACAATTGCCCCCACTTTGTAATACTTTGCAGAGCAGAAGTATCCTTTTCCTGTAAGAATGTGCACACTTAACCACAGCAACAAAGAAGTTTAGAGAAGTAGTAGAAACTAAGAAGCCGAGTGACCACACAAGTGAATCAGGAAAAGTATCCATGTTTCCCAACTCCTAGTCGAAATCATATGAAATCAAAGCGTTAAGAACCATTAGGTAAGGCATAAAGAAGGAGACAGAACAACTGATTATTCTCCAATGTGCAGTATTGGTCTCTTTCTGTGAAACTGCATTAGAGCTGGAAAAGTTTCAGAAGGGCAAAAATGACCCAAAACAGCATTTGTATGAAGAACAAACAGGCTAGGGTATGTCAGACTAGTTAAGGGGGATAAAAAGACAATAAAACCCAGTAATATGGGGGAGATGGACAGGAATTAAGTGTTCAGTGTCTTTTACAGCACAGTGAGGGACCATCACATGAAAGTGGAATCAGGTCAAAGCAAAACAACAGAAAGACAGTACTAGACTAGCAAAACTCCTTCCCAAGGATGTTGCAGACAGTAAGTTTATGTGGGTTCAAGAAGGGACTGATCAAATATTAGGCAGAAAGATTCACTACAGATTTGGAGAAGGGTTTCCACACAGAATTTCTTACCATACGCAGGAAACTGCTTGAGCTGAAAATACTAAGCAGCTACAAAAATACTGTGGAGAAGTATCATACCCACTTGCTCAGTGCTTGATCTTCCCCAGACATGTCCCAATATGCACGACTGGAACCAAAAGACTGGGGACCCTCAGTCTGACTATACTGTTCGTGAAAGAACAGAAATTTGTTCAGCTCCATTGTTTTTTGCACCACAGCTCCTATTGTCTCCCCTGCTCTGAAGAACA
The DNA here is from genome assembly GCA_013400975.1 of Atrichornis clamosus. Classification (NCBI taxonomy): domain Eukaryota; kingdom Metazoa; phylum Chordata; class Aves; order Passeriformes; family Menuridae; genus Atrichornis; species Atrichornis clamosus. The sequence goes on along the minus strand of WBMZ01002651.1, from coordinate 111,733 downwards.
AAAACCCACAACGTACTGGTGTCTGTACATCCTGACAGGCACCAGGACCAAGCCACACTAAAAACACTGTCCTAAACCAGTGGCTAACCACACAACTCTGCTTTTCTTCAGTAGTGACAGTGGAAAATAGAAAGAAAAAAATCCAGAATTGCTACCCAGGTGTGCTTCACCTCGCCAAGCACAGTCCTAAGGAAGGAACCCGTGTGCTCAAGCAACCCTCACACAATAGCCCCACACAGATCTCTCCACTCTTTCTCAAGCGTCCAAAGACAACTAAGGAAAGCAAGGCAGCAATCTTCAATTCAACAGGTCAGCTCTCCATCACCAAACCAACATTTTTTAGATGACAGCAGCACAAAAATGGTTTAAAGCCACCAGATTCGGCTACGCTGCCTTAACCACTCAGGCAGCAAGCTGCAATACTTTCGATTGTATGGTCTTCTCAGGCCCCAGCCACTAATTTCTACAATCTTCTGGCAAGAGCTTTTAATGGTAACTTGAGTCAAGGGAATAAAGTCTAAACCGAGGACTAGAGCCACACTTTAATTCAGGGTTTCAATAAAAACCTCAGGTTGGATAAAAAAGTCATTCTGACATGGGCTGAGGACATATTTTTACTAAGAAAGGATGCAATTTCAGTGGACTATCACCTCTTATATTAAATATATTTTATGCTATGCACATCCCACTATAGAAATATGGAACTATTTCTTGAATCAGCCATTTTGAAAGCTGAATATCTTATGTACCTAAATATGGATTTGAAAAGGAAATTCTCAAGAGCCTGACCCCTACACTAGTAAAATAATATTTTTTGAAACTGTTGATTTATCAAGTACCAAATTTCAGTTTTGTTTTATCCTTCTAAAAATCTTCATTTTACTAAGGGAAAAAAACAAATTTCAATAACTTCTATTTGGAAAGCTCTGCATAGTATTTTACAACAGCCCTGCAATTACTTCTGAGAAACTGAATTTTAAAGATTTTGGCCTAGTATGTTGTTTGAATGGAAGAGGCTGACAAAGCTAAGAAAGTGAAATCAACCTCCTGTTACTCTTCCAAAAAAGGTTACAGTGAAGATGTTGCTATTGGCAAAATCTGGGAGTAATATTACTGTAGTGACTATGGAAATTACAGTAAAGTGTGAACAGACAATTCCCCCATAATCTTACCACAGAACATTGCTATCTGCTTGAGAAAAAAGCTCAAAATGCTCTTCAGCATCTCTAAAGAACTATAGAAGGCTGAACGATTATGCACTGGAAAGTGTTTCCTTAGGAATGAGGAAAGTTTTGGCACGCACTCTGCAACGTCACTGTAAATTAAACCTCTGTGCTGCAGCTGTCCAAGGCTTTGTACTCAGTCCCTGACACAACACGTTGCCTCAGGCTCCTTGCTGAATGCCTGCCCAGCCACTGAGCTGGTTCTGTCATGCTCGCCCTCCTAACACGGGGCTGTTACACTCACTACGGCCTGGCCATCTCCAACACCACTTCCTTTTAGGCAAACGCTCCTGACTGAACAAGACATCAAATCCCGGGCCAAGGCTTCACAGCTGCTGCAAGGTTACCTGCAGTCTCCATGGCATATTAAAAATAGCTTTTATGTACTAGCTTTTCATGTTGTAAATTAAAAGAGAGAATCAAAATCAAGTATAAATGAGGAGAAGGGCAAACCCACTATTCCAAGTTCAGTTTTGCTTTGGGATATTGTTTTGTTTTGATGGGGGATTTTTGGGGGGTGATTTTGGGGGCCTTTTCCTTTGTTTTGCTTAGTTTTTTAATGCAGGCAGCAACCATTCCAGCAAATGAGAAACATTCTGAGAATATTACATTATTTGGAAATAAATTAAAAAGTTTTAGATTAATATTGAGCTTCACGGGTAGCTAGCCACTTCCTCAGCTTTGTTTTATTTTAGCATGCGTCATTCTTTTATTTCTATGCCTATGCAAAAAGTTTTCCAAACATTTAATGTCAAACAGGAAAACTGAAGTGGAAAGTGGATGACAGCCAGTCTAACTGAGCTTTATCAACACACTCCATACATCCTGACACACTATACATGCTCTAAGATACCTCAAGCACTATAGCCAGTCATGCCACTGCTATTTTAAGAGACGTCACAATTTTGCAAACAGAAACAATAGAATTTCAATGTAGAGTCCAAAATAACATACCATATTGCTTATGATCCATACACTGTTCGCATAGGATTGGAAGACACAAGAAAAAGGCAATAAAAATAATCTTTGTGTGTCATTGGAACTAGGAAAGTTAGGTGCTGTAGTGCAACATTTTTATTACTTTTAAGCCATCAGAAATGATTATGTTTAAGAAGCATATATTTAGCCTGTAAAACTCTAGGCTTCATTATGTATTCCTCTGTCTGCATATGCATCTCTTACCAAAGTAAGATATTGCTTTTTAGTTGGCTCAAAGAGCAATCACTGTGAAGGCAAGCACAGAAGAGATTTTTTCTCAACCCAAGAAATTAACCACATTTCAAGACATGGTCTCTTCTCACCTTGGCAGCTTGGGAGTGAATTCTGAACACTTTCAGAGAGGTGGCAGATACTGTCTCACATGGATGATCTCTACAGAAAACACTGGGCCATAAACAGATCTAACTACTTGTGCTCGATAAAAAACAATGCTTCTCACTATTGCACCAAGGCAGTCACTACCAGCATTTATTTTAGAGAGAGCTATTCAGTTATGTCAGGAAAAGCCTGGTTACCTTGGAGACCACTCCCAGACAGCTCTGGCAGAACTCACAAGATGTATTTTACCAAAATTTTTCTCACTTTTGTCAGCCAATTTCTATGTGCTTAAGCAAAACAAGGACACTGAAGAAAAGTAACACCAAATTAGTTCATACTTCAACTACTCTCCCAGCATAGCTAGAATTTCAACATGAAGTAAAGCAGAATATAATTGTGTGCTGATCCTACTGCAGATGCGAGTATTAACACCACGGTGTGACAGAAGGCTTCCCTACGCACAGAGGTTTTGGTTGGTTTGTTTGTTTTAGATAGGGATTGTACAGATAACAAGTATGTATCATACCAAAATTATTCATCTAAGTAGGCTTTCTCCCCACCGAATGTAGAAAATATACCAATTATTTTGTTGGTTTAATACAATCGCTGGGATAGAGAATTGGTATTTTGGGACACGTGCTGGAACATTCACTTTTAAAATAACAGAACAGCACACTCATCTTGAAATTGCCTCTCTAAACTGAGCCTAAAATCACTTGTATCTGAGAAATAAACTGTGGAGCCCTGCAATAAACACAGTCACATGAGAACTGGAAAGAGCTATAAAAACAGAGTTCAACACATCTATGTTGATGTACAGTATTCAAGAATACTTTTATTCTGTCTCTGAAGACAGCACAAAAGGGCATTTCTTGCACCAACAGCTGAAAAAAAAAAAAAAGGCAAAGAATCCATTGAAATAGTACAATTGTATCTGATTTGCATGGTTAAGCATTCCAGTTTCCTTAACTGTTTAGGTGGGAGGATGGACTGGGTTATCCTGGCAACCTTTTCCACAGTCAGCTAGACTTAGCTGTATGTTCTGTATTTACCTGTGTTCCACCCAGCCGGGTCAGCCACAGTCTTCAACAAGGCAAAAAGACTAACTTTTTGCAAAACATTCACTTCACAGATACAAGAAAGGGGAAGTTTACAACCACACAATTAAAAAGAAAAAAACACACACTTCCATGTATATATTTTGAAGCTGCTGCAGGGAAACTGAACACAATTTTCACCCATTATCAAGGCACATGTACATCTCAGGGATGATCAATAAGTCAGAGTAAGGTCAAGTATGGTCAAGAAAAGCTACAGGCTGGCCACAACAAGGAAAATATCATTTGCTTAGAATTCATTGCATTGATTTTACAATTCCCTCCTATTTTAGCATTTCTTCTGAAGAGGCACAAGGATCCAAATTTAAGTTTCTGCTTTTTCTTACTGCATCTCTGCAGTTCACCTACTCACAAATCAAAACATATGTGATACTTGCACTCTTTTCTTAAAAAGCAAAGGAATGTTTATAACCAAATTGACAGAAGTGAATTCTTGCATAAATCAGGCTCTAGGAAAACAGACAGCTCCACTGCCTCCCTGTAATTCTGTACACAGCGTTGTCAAACAGGACTTCTAGATCCTTCCAACAGAGATGTGTTCCTTATTATGTTAGCACACGTAACACCCTCCTGCCTCAGGATGCACGAGTGATGTGTGCCACCTCTGCTGCTCTAAAGACACACAGCACTATTCCACTAACACGCAGTGGATGTGCTCTTGCAAAAAACTGACATGACGTTCCTCTTCTCTCGGGAAGTCAAGCAGACATTTCCAGAACTCTACGATAGTCAATCTACTACCATAAGTAGCTCTTTAGCTACTTGCTTCCATCTTCTCTCTCAAACTATCCACTCCTAAGCTTTGCCAGAAGTACAGCAAAATTTGTACCTCACTTGCCCGTGCAGATACCTCTCATGCTGCTCAGTCCCTGAGCTGCAGAAAGCTGCAACCCACCACACCAGCAAGAACTTCATCTCCCACGACAAAAAACACTCATCTTCTGCTTGGAACAGAGCCAGGTGAGTACTGAGCAACAGATACATCAGGAGCCAAAATTAGCCAGCTCAACAACATGCACACAACTTGCAGACAACATGCTTTACAAGGCGTGAAGAATGTCAGTGTTTTCAATGGAAAACACTGCTTGCGGAAGGTTCCCCTTCCTATAGGCCAAAATGCCAAGGCTAAGCAAGACAGTCAGTTATCTCTGAATATTATATATAATTACAGATCTAATTTTAGACTTCAAAGGTGTATTTTCCCCTCACCATCTAAATACTGTGAAGTTGTACACAAAAATAAGATGACTTTTTATTCATAACTTACATTCCAAAACCTCAAACAGGCATCAGGTTCTTCTCAAGATAAAAATCATTTTTAAATTCTTTCTGGTTTTAATTTCTTTTAGTGAGAATGCTCTAAAGAACAGAGGGTTAGGAATGGAACATATTTCTGTTCATATTTTCTGAGTTAGCCTTACCCCCTCACCCCGAACTTTCACCTCCTTGCAGACATTCATGCCTGTTGAAAATTAAAATGTCTGCATTGCAGGATGGGCCATTATAATTCAACACATGCTGTTTTGGAGGAGAAAAAGCATGTTTTTGAAATAGTTCTGTTACAGGTCAGGAATGTAAAACAGAGTTCATATTTCAGATGACAATGGGAAGCAGAGATTTTTCTTGCAAACCCAACTGGGCTTGCAAGTAACAAAGGAAAAAAAAAATCTGTGTCTTTGTAGTGACCTGTATCAGGTATTTAAGTATACTAATGAAGAGGCCACTGGCTGCTTGTGTTTTACAAAGGACAGCATTGCAAAGTCCTGCTTTTACCACTGGATGTTAAGTTTTCAAGATTTGCTTTTCGAACATACTTTCCTGCTGCAGTCTTTGCTCTGCCACAGATGACTCAAAGGGCAATCACTTGCTCTGTATTCTTCCAGAGAGCATCCCAGGCTCACAAAACAACTGCGCTATTGAAACACCACCAGCAGAAACAGTACAGCTCAAATGAGATGGCATCACAACAATGTACTATATTCCTCAAAGCCATGCAGACTGTGGTTTGATGCCTTTTGATACAAGTCCCAACAACTCCCCACAGAAGAGGGTAAAATCTCTTTGTCTCAGAAACCTAATCCCACAACTGTTTTGGTTCATCTACTCTAAACAATCCTTTTCTGCACTTAGAGTCATGTGTGTGCTTAAGAAAGAAGTATTATGGAAGTCACTACAAGTGTGCAGTATCAATGTTGATACCCTACAGTGAAGCATCTTACTTGCTGGTCTCAGAAGACAGATGGGAAGCCAAGCAATGGCAAACAAGATCACGAAGAGCTCATTCTCACAGCAAGAGCATCTCCCAAGCTGCATCACAGAACCTCTCCATCCCCCACTTGCATTTGTCAGAGATGCAAGAATCTGTCAGATAGGATTGTCACTATAGTAATACACCTTGACTGCTCTCTAGATTACAGCGCCTCGTCCAGGTAGCTGACTCATGGGAAAAGCTCCTGAGAAAGCCAGTAAGAATGCTGTACGTATCTCCCTTGCAGAAGAGTCACGTTTTCCATGTCATCTATCTAATGACTGCAGGTTTTTAGGCAAGGTCTCCCGAGACAAGGCATCGCAATACCCTTCTTTCCTAAAATTTCTGCTACCCTGACAGGCTGGAGGAGGCAGCAACCTGGACAGAGCAGGCACCAGGCAGACAGCACATGCATCCTCAGACATGCAAGAGTCAATAACCTCCACCTCTAAAGGGTGAAGCTGGAAAGTTTACATTGTACAACAAAGCACGATTATGATAACCCAAAATACCCTACTCCCTTTCATTTCTTGTCTGCATCAACAGTGTAAAAGTAGCTAGAAACAGGTTGCAAGCTGTATCATTAAAATTTTCAAAACAATAACAGTGACAGAATATGGCTATTCTTTGACAAGCGGTTATGCCTATCAGCATAACATATATGATCCTATCAACATAACATACACGATATCAGGTAGGAAAAAAAAATTGTAACATAGCAAAAGGCTGAGGCCTACTTATTTTATTAGAAACAATGCAGGCACATCTGTGTCAGAGTTCAATTTATCCTAACATTTCAGTCAGGGTTGAAAGTGCCATTGCACAAAGCACTAAAGAAAAAAAAAAATCTACCCTTAATTATTCTCAAATTGCAAGTATAGCCAAATGCTTGACGAAATAAAGACAGTCTCCAGAACAGCCACGTTAAGTAGCGTTATTAAACAAGTTCAGTGCAACATTAGAATTCCATCTATTTTACAAAGTGGAATTGGATCTCCTAACAGGTTTATTTAGCATAGGCAGAAACTACATTACTATTCTAGAATATAAATTGTCGGCTTTAAAAACTGGTCACAGCTGGTAGCTCTCTATTAGCACTACTTTGTGACCAAGACAAACCTTCAGGCCTTGATAAGGTAAGTTTTAGCAAACTCAGCAATACAGGTTTGAGGGTTCTGTTCTTGTTCCAGAATTGTTTCTTTAGAAATAAAACTTCATTTAGAGCGATTTCCTTCTCCTCCCCTGCCCCACAAAGATTTATGCAATCATTCTATACCAGTGTACCTGCTCTGAGAATACCGAAAGCTAGGTAGCAGTCTCCAAGATAAATAAGCTCATGCAAGTTTCATGAAAAACTGACTATATTGACAAGAATAATACTGTGCTTCTACCAAAGGCTGCAGCACGAGCTTGGCTGTTTTGTTTGATCTGATCAAACAGCTACCTGCACTACGTGCTTTCGCAGTTTGGAACAGCCCCAGCAGACACTGTGTGATGCCGGGCAGGCACATGGGGGACACTGGAGACAGGCCTGAGTAAGAGTTTTTTCTACACATGTTCCAGAGAAAGACCAGAAAAGGCAGACAATGAAGGCCAGATTAGGAAACCCACAGGTACTCTGATAAAGTGGAGGAGCACAAAACAACTGCGCAGAGAGGTCAGGCTTTGTTAGTTCTTCTTCTCACAAAGGACCTTGTGAAGTCTAAGAAATCTAAGACTGATTCTGCCCAATCTCAAGAAACACTGCATATGCTCTCATGATGTTTTCTAAAAGGGCCACTTTCTTACAACTTCTGCAGGGTATGTAGTCGTACTTACAACACTGCTCACATAGACTTTTTTTGCTTGGAAAGGAGGTTTAAATTGGGGGATCAAGAAGGAACGTAAGGCAGATCACAAACAGGGTATGTTTGGTACTTTTTAACACCAATGGCAGCAACTCCAACCCATCATCCTGCGTACAAAAAAGTAGTTGAATAACTCACTTAAAAACACTCTCTTTGGAGTCATGGAGGAGGGAGATGTGCATGAACACTACACTGCTCTCCACTACTGGAAATAAGATTCTCTCCCTGTCATTCTCATCTGCTGAAATTACGTTCTCCTCAGAAACAGCAGCACATGGCAGCACTGACGAGCTTACATACTAAAAGACCGAGACAGTTAAGCATTAAGCAAGAGAAAACAAATTAATGTCAAGTGCTGATTTTCCCCACCACTAGGCTTTTTTGTAACAAAGACTAAGAACATTGTAATTAACTTGCTCATGAAATGCTATGTTCTAAAGTTGCATCTAATTAGCTGCAATATAATTCTTGCCAGAAACAGATAATGTGTGTCTTTCATCAACTTGGGTGATTGGAAGTTGTTAACGTTCGCATAGTCTGCATAGCACAAATTATATTTACCCACTGCTCCACAAACAAGCATGGTGTCTCTTTTAGGTAGAATCATCTGCATTTCGTACTCCATAGGAGGGAAATGTGGCTTTCATTTCAAAATGGAACTTCATAAAAGAAGAACCCCTGAAACTGGAAAGGCAAGAAGAGAAGATAAAAATAACAGCACTAAGCATAGCAAGATCCTGGCCCAGTACTAGCTTTCTGTGGTACAGACAGACACACAATAAGCTTGCAGGGAACAGCAAAGGGATATGGAAAGAGGGAAGGAGGCACGGCTGAGCAGTGATGCTTTTCATTATAGCAGTAACAACAACCAAGATCTATTGGTAAGCACAGTGCCTCAAGGGCAGTGTGAAAAAGCCACATGAATGCCAAAAAGATCCTCAAAGCTGCAGGAGGACAATGGAGGCCCAGGCCAATGGTAACTCACTCCAAAGTTAGTGTCTTCTGAAGTTAGTTTAGCTTGAAATACTTTTGAACTCCACCCCCTATCAGCTGAAGAGAAAACAAGGAACAGAACATGGATGATGATGATTCATGTCAGCACAAGCCCCTATTTTTCTATTTCAAATAAAACTCAGACTCCATGTCAATAGACATATTCCCTTCCTCTCTAGTTTTTTTGCTTGTTTTGCTTCCAAACAAGAACTTCTCTCCAGGGCTCAGCAGTGGTAGGCAATCTCAAATGTCTTAACCCTCTTCCCACAAAGGGAGACTGAAGTGTCCTTCCCACCTCTGCAGGAAGCAAGAAGCATTAAAGATCCAGCAAAGGTCTCAAGCTGACTTTGCCAGAGCAGTCCCGCAGCAGAAAGAAAAATGGTAGGCTGTCTCCTACATTAATGCCTCCCCCTAACAAAACAGCCCAGGAACAAATACAAAACTGACCAGAAATGCAGGCGGAGGGAGGGGTGTAACAACAGAAGTTCTATAATTTTGAGCCTCTCCTGCAACAAATCACACATTTGATAAGGATTAATGGCATGGAAAACCAGTTAAGTCTAGAATTACAAGTGTCAGAAAGACTAGAGAAGACCCTCTTATTTCATTATAAGGTCCTGCTCCCATGTTGAATGAGTTACAGTATTCAACAACCACAGTTTTGATCTCTTGTAGCAGGCACTCAGTCCAAATTGTAAATCCTTAGCATACTACAGGCCTTCAACACAACCATTCAGTGTTAATTACTGTTATAGGTGATGGATTTCACAACCAGAGCCCCGAGTCCTCTTTAATAATTACTGTTGTGCAAATATTTCTGACTTCTGTAAACACTGTGACAAGAGATCACCAAAACTTGGTGGTCAGCAAAGCTGCTGTGCTCTGGAAAGCCAAATCACTGTGTTCAGAAGCTGCAGAAGTTACAGCTGCACCTTCCAAATAAGACAGGAGCTGGACACTAAGTTTAAACTCCTGAATGTGTACCAACACTACCGGTCAGCTTATCTAGTTTTCTCATACTTCAGACATCTTGGGTTGATATCCAAGTATGAAAGAGCACAGACAATGCCTAATGTGACTATTTAAGGATATTTTAGGATAAGCAGTAGGTTAGTTTTGGAACTTACACTTAATATGTATGTGTTTGAAAAGACTCGTGAAGAGACAAGATTATAAAAAATTCACATCACACACCCTGTGAAGGAATTTAGTACATTTCTGGTTTAGCTTTCCATGTTTATTGTGGCAGCGCTCTGGCAAACATTGCAAATATTTGCAAGATTTGCCCTACTAACCCAATAGCCAATATGTACAAACACCAAATACAGCCCTAGAATCAGTACAAAAAGACTTATGAGCTTTTAGACTGGAAACCAGGTGTTAGGAGAGACTTCATTACATCTGTTCAAAGTCTCAGAAAGAGGTGACTTACTCTAATAAGAAATCTTCCCCACAGAGGAAGGGACTTGCCTCACCTATGAATAGCAGGAAGCCCAAGACCCTGCTGTTACAGATCACTGCATCTCCCTCCATAAAACAAGCTATTTCCCCTGCAGCTCTTCGAAACATCTACTTTCAAGTTTTCTTTTCTACAAGATGTTCCTTTGTGTTACTTAACTGCATATTCTAGGTGACAAGCAAAACCAGCATAGAGATTTAACAGTCTTAAACATTTCAGTTAGTGTAAGGTATAGAAACACTTTTAAACTTAGGTTTGGGTTTCTGGTGGGGTTTTCTGGTTTGGGGGGGGTTGAGAGTTTGTAAGAGCATGGATTTGGCAACATGTAAGCTTTTTTCAATTTTCCAAACTTAGTCTTACAGGGAAAAAAAAAAAGGCTGCTTTCAAAAAAACCTAGCTAGAAACAGAAGGATTAGAATTCAAGAAAAAAAGGCAATAGGGGTAAGTACTGCATAAATTCAAATGGAAATTCCTGAAAACAATGGTAATTGGAAATTGTGATGGTTATTCCTCTCATTAAACTACCATTATTTTGGGTGTTAATAAGACAGCACACCTACCACTTCTAACAGATCAGAAATGCATATAGCAAGATCTCTGTTTCACCAAACTTGGTCTGTATACAGTTGTATTTAAAATCCAGACAGTTTTCTTCTTTAAATTGCAGGCAAAGGAATTGGATGATGTAACTTAAGAACACACTGAAACCTTCCCCTATACTCAACCCAGAAATGCTCACAGCAGCTGAAGCATGCAATGTGAAATAAAGCTGGTTAAAAGAAGACAAGGGAATTGGTCAGGGAATAGGGGCTTCTTGGCATTCCTTTAAACCATTTCCTGTTCACCCTTGTGGAGTGTAATATAACCCTAAGAAAATATATCTGACCTCACTCTTTTCAGCTGCATTAAAAAGGTTTTAAAAGCAATTTAAATATCAGATTGCACATTCATAAACAACAGGAAAAAAAAGAGGTTATACATATTATTGCCTTTATCTTCCACTAAGACAAGTTGGGGGAGGTTTTTGTTGGTTTGAGGGGTTTTTTAAATTTAATGAGAACTTTTGATTTTCCCTGGGAGACGAGGTCAACAGACTAGGGCACTTCCTGTCTGCAGCAATGTCGTGTGCTTATGCAGACATGAGTCTTCTGACAAACAACTGATTTATTTCAAAGAGGGGGTCATTACAATCATAGCATATAGCAAGATCACATTCTTTCCTACTTGTTTTGCTAAATCACTATGGATTGCTCAAACATACTTGAAAAGAAGATGCATTTCAGCTGTGTGTGAAAACTGACAATTCATCCAAAATCCCACACACACACACTGGAAACAGAAGGAGGAGACGTTTTAGGTCAGAGCATGATCATGCATTGAAAAAAACTAGAAGTAATCCTACAACTGGAACTACTAAAATGTAGAAGATGTGGTACTACAAAGTTCTCAGCAGCCTGTCACCAAAAACATAGGTCTCAACTTTTCAGAAAAGATAACTAGAGGAGAGGATCACAGGGCCATTTATGGCTTCTACATTTAAAATCACCCCTCTGAATCTTTCCGAAAAGAAACCCTCATGCAGTCCTATTACGCACAGTTGGGACAATCTCAAGTGCCCTGCGAGGAAGGTCAGATCTCCAGCAGCACGCAACAGCATCACCTCCACCAACCACCCACCGGTTCAAGCAGGGGGAAACTCAAGAGACAGAGGTTTCCAACAGCAGCCAGCTGACATACCAAAGTCAGAACAGTCTGGCGAGTCTCAAGCTATGTAGAGCTGAGAAAGTACTTAGTTTGGGCATGGTAGAAGCTGCCTGCCTCTCCTGAAAGAGAATTTACACAGTCCCCACGTTTCCACCGTATTTGAGCACTGCAGAATTACTATTCTATCCACAACAACTACTCCATTTAATAGTTTTCCACACCTCTCCCTTAAATTTAAAGTATGATAGTGGTACAACAAGCCCCTGCACAAGGCTGCACTGAAAGATGAGGGGTTGAACCCTTCTTCCGAGCTTCTAACCTTTCCTTCCTTTACTGCACTACATTGGCAGTCCCCATGCTGTTCAACCAGCAGCTTAAGTAAATTCCAATGGCAACACTTACAGTACTCACTCCCCCACCTCTAAATCAGACTGTATCAACTTTGTTTACAGCCAACTTCAGTGCATGCATCATGTCAAAGAATGTAATTTTCTAATTGTGTTTGTGGTATATACAGAGTTGAAACAATCCTACATTCATAAAACTGAAGATACTAAGCACTACGGAGGTAATTTACAACCAATGGAGAGTGGAAGGAGGGGACACAAACAAAAGAAAAACTATTAGTGTTAAAAAGAGAAATATAAGTGTAAGAAAATTAAAATTATGCCCCAGCCACAGTTATTAAACCTATGGGAGTATCCAGGAGACAGGAAAGGAAAATGAGTGGAACAATTGTCAAAAAGTGGGAAGAAATTTGTCATTAAGTAATATTTATGTATAATTTCTAGATAATATACTTTTTTCTTGTTAGCTTATAGGCAAAAACAACCAGAGCCACCACTGCAGCAAACAGGCAACTTAGCATTTCAAGAATAAATCACAAAGTGACTTGATCTTCATCTAAAAGTATCATGATACATTGGGGCTTGAAGTGGGAGGAAGCAGACTGTAAATCTAAATTCCAGGCATGGAAACTCCCTTGTATGGAGTTCCACAGCATAACAATTACATACTTATGCTACCAGAAGAAAAACACTAAAAAATGATGAGTACATTTCAGCTACAAGTTACTTTACTAAACTCACCTTCCTCGTCTCTGAAGAACACTTACTTTATATTCTTCCATTTTGCATAGGAAATTCTCAAACTGGACTGGGTGCCTTCCCTTCAACAGTGCACAGCTAAATGAAGTAGATACTAAGTATTTTACAGGGTGAAACAGCAGCCATAGTTGCTCATTCGCCCAAAACTGTGCAGTGATACAGATACAGTGAATGAGAAGAGTCTGGACATAAGCTTCTATGGTCAGAGGAGGTCCCATGCTCCCCCAGCTAGCCTAATTAAAAGAAGAAAATAATAAAGAAACTTTGGTGTTTACCACCTAATGTCCAATGACTGAGCAAGCACCCACACTTAAAAATGAGAAAAACATACCATGCATTATCCCAAAATCCTAGGCAATATAACAGAAACCAGTGGTCACCCTTCAACAGAAGAAACTTACTGGAGCCATTTTCCCCACACACTGCTCATGTTTTCCTCATCTCATTCACTATATCACAGTTTAGCAATCAATATAAATTAATGTAAATTACGTTTTCCCTTAAATGACCCTCCAAGGAAAGCAAAATTACTCACAAACATAAAAAAACAACAGCTTACACCTGAAATCACACACATCTTACCATCCTCTGAGTAAACGGAGATAGCTGCAGTGCATCACCACAGGAAATTTTCAGGAATTTTCTGCTGTGACATTAAACTGAGATAATGTTCCTCACAAACACATGGATAACACAACCTTCCTCTTGAGTGCACAACATGCTAAATAACCAGCACAGCAATCCAGCTGAAGCGAGACCCGGCTTGCACACAAGGCACCTACACTACGAATAACAAAACCAAAACACACTGAGCAACTCTAAGTTTACAAGCAAACAAGATACACATTAAGAAGTGGTATTCACTCCCGGAAAAAGACTGCTGCCCAACATGAAGCCTAGGAGAGCTTCTTGCTGTACAGCACTTCACTTGCAGTCCTGCTCAAAAACATAAGGTATAAGCACACAATATGCTGTCCAGGTTCCCTTAGCCACAGCCAAAGGAATTAAAGAAAGGTGCCCTACTTCTTCCCCTGATAAGCACAGAGAAATCATGGGATCAACACATGGCCTCCCCAACATCCTACTCTCTAAATGAAAGATATATGGATTTGATGGACTGGCTGGTGGATAACGAACTGGCTGGATGGCTGCATCCAGAAGGCAGTTGTCAAAGGGTCAGTGTCCAGATGGGGATCAGGGATGAGCAGTGTCCCTCAGGGGCCTCTACTGGGACCAGTACTGCTCAATGTCTTCATCTGTGACACCGACAGTGGGATGAAGTGTACTCTTGGCAAATTTACAGATGACACCAAGCTGAGAGGTGCGTTTGACACAGCTGAGGGACAGGATGTCATCCAAAGGGACCTGGACAAGCTCAAGAAGTGGACCCATGGGAACATCATGAGGTTCAGCAAGGCCAAATACAAGGTGCTGCACATGGACCAGAGCAATCCCCAGTATCAAGAGAGGCTGGGGCATGAAGGGATTGAGAGCCATCCTGGGAGAAAGATTTGGGGGTGCTGGTGGGTGAGAGGCTGGACACGTCCCAGCCATGGGCACTCACAGCCCAGAGAGCCTAACGTGTCCTGGGCTGCATCCAGAGCCCCGTGGGCAGCAGGGCAGGGAGGGGATTCTGCCCCTCTGCCAGCTCTGGTGAGACCCACCTGGAGCCCTGCATCCAGCTCTGGGAATGCATTGGAGATCAAAGGGCTGGAGCACCTCTCCTCTGAGGACAGGCTGAGAGCACTGGGGTTGTTCAGCCTGGAGAAGAGAAGGCTCTGGAAGACCTTTTTGTGCCTTTTGATACTTAAAGGGGGCTAGTAAAGAACGGCAGGGACCTTTCATCAGGACCTGTTGCAATACGAGAAAGAGTAATGGTTTAAAACTGAAACAGGGTAGATTGAAGCTAGATGTAACAGGTTGCCATTGCTCCCGCCAAACAGAATCACATCAGATCACAAGCATCATCCCCCAAAGGAAAAAAAAAAGCAGGAGGAACAGAACAAAAATTCAACCTACTCTAGACCCCAAAAAGAAGCCACTATTGGGTAATCTGCCAATCTGAACATCTTCCATAGCCATGTGTATTCTATGGAACACTGAAGGGAAATCCATTCCTCAGCTCAGCCAAGCAGACTGAAGTCTTTCTTCTAACTTCAAAGGGCACTGTTTCAGGCTCTGGATAAGCAGACAGGTTACCCAGGTTTACAAGATTCCTAAGAAGTTTCCACCACACACAGCAAAGAAGCAAAGATGAAAGAAAAGAGGTATGCACCCATGAACTGAGTCACACAGCATGTCAGACACACACATACGCATTGGTAACCACATTATTTGCAAAGTTATTAAAATACCTTTGTTCTATCGTTGCAATCAAGTCAATGCAAGTGTTCTGGACAGTTAGCTGTGTATTTCATCTGAGATATATACATGCAGTATATCTGGGGAATGAGGCTCCTCAGACAGTCGTAGAGAAGTAAATTTAGCTGGTGTTTCAGATTATGTTTTGCTAATTATATTATGTCACCTCTCAAAATCCAAATAGTACAAAGTAGCACTAGTGTCAGGTGGAACAAGAACATCTCTTAAAGAGTTTTCTACCTCAAAATACTGCAAGGTAAATATGGAGTCCACATAACAACCTAAATACAGGATGAGATAGTAGCTGTGGTAACAATAAATGTGAATATAAGCTATGAGTCTAAGAAATTAAGACATCCTGAAACTGTAGTTAAAAGACATCAACTACAATGGCTTTTGCCAGCACAAGTTTAACAGTATTTTTAAAAGCCTAAAGCTGCAGCTATGTCTAGATCACTTAGGTCTTGAAGTAGGAAAATTAGCTCTTTAAATAGCTTTTCACACATTAGAATAATTACACAAGTCCACACTTCCCATGTCCTGGGAAGAATGGCCACTGGCACCCTGATTCTAGTCTGTGCTTAAGCTTCACAGATATTCAGAACACACATGAGACATATATTCAGAACACCTCAAGTGTGACAATGTGCAAGGAAGCAAAAAAGAGTTTGACATATCCCTAATGCTGGGCATTTGCCTGGACTACACGCAATCAGAGCGGCTTCTTGAAGAATAGCACTAGAACACATTGCTGGAATGAGGTAAATACTACATCTCTTTCAGCCTGACTAACTCCTTAGAATTTGTTGTCTGCTCCTATCATTCACAAACTACCAAAATATAAGCATAGAATGAAAAGACTCAAATCTCCACTAAAATAAAACGCATGGGTGTTGTATTCACTAGATAATATTACAGCAGATATTCACAGAAAATTGTCATTATTAACAACAAAAAACAAGACAAAAGTCCTCAAACACAAAGACTGGGACATTCCTTAAATCCTCTCCTTTACATGAGTTTTAACAGACAGCTTCGACAGCTGGACATATCAGATTAGGCACGAGTAGTGCCAAAAGGGAAGAGGGGATATAGTGTACCACAGGAAGAACACACAGACTGCCCATTTATTATTTTAACATTTATTTTACTTTACATTTAAATCTTACTAGAGGTAAACAAATAAATGAAAAAATTACAATTGCTTTTTTCCAACTCTTCCAAACTCAGGCCTTTGAACTTTTGTGCTCTGTTTAAAGGGACACAAAAGAAATGTTTCTACACAAAAAGATTCCTTTCTTGTTACCAATATATTTAAAAATACTAGTTTTTTCTAGTTTGTATATGCCAATTTGCCTTTCTTCTTCCTACTTACTCCCATTTCATAATCCTGTTTAAGGAAATAACTATGTGTTTGCTCAAAGTAAGCTAACTCCAACCCAGGTTCATCTGCTGTAATTCCAAACACCACAGCACAGTTCTCATTTAACCAATTCCCTTTCCTTTCCATCTCAACCATTTGGAGATGATGCAGGTTTTTTATAGAATATCTGCAAGTTTTTTAGCCTCAAACACTCTTTGTACTTTCCCACCCAGAGACAGATGACCAGCAGGCAATCCACAGGAGCCCAGTCACTTCTTCTCACAGGACAGTTACCAGAATAGTAACTCTGACCCTTTTGCTTCAACTGTCCCTCTTTACTCCTCCCTTTCAGATCTTTTTGTTTCCCTTCTGTTTCCTGATATCCTTATCTGTCAGTCTTTGCTTGTCTTCTCCATTACATTTTCTTTCCACCATTAAAAGAGATGCTGCATAACTTGTGCGCCGCCTCACAGAGGGCTCAAGTGCACCAGAATTACAGTTCACCTGAAAAAGACAACTTTACAAGTACTCTGAGGACATTTCTAATGTCAATAATAAAGAAAATACCTTACTTGATGGCAAGAGGTTCACGTTGGGCTGACTGGGAGAGGCAGAAGGTCTTACTCTAACGTACTCAGAACATGTTTAATTTCCTTCCTACACAAAGCATTTAAGTTGGGAGAGCAAGCTGACTAGAGCAGAGCTTTCTGCTGTCCAGAACTGGAGGCATGAAGCCAAACTGCTCTGGAACAGAAAATGGGGTGGATGGCAGAAGCCTTGACTCCTGACAGAGGTAGGGAGAATCAGGAGCCACAGCACCTGTTTCAAGAGGGAGTGAAGGTTCAATTTTCCATTCCCAAGAAGAAAGGGTTGAGAACAATCTGTACACTCCAGAGATCAAACCTTCCATTACACACTGTGTAGTGGAATCAAAAATCACTGCTGAAGAACACAGTAAACTGAGTGAAAACTACAATCATGATTATGTGTTTCAGGTTGATACAATCCAACACCCAGTAAAAGTAGGACACTGAAATAAAAGCAAGCTTCAGCAGTTCATTTTCTAAATAATTGTGTGCAATGGTCAGACAACATTGCCATTTCACTTTTTTGCCAGAGTGAACTTTGTGGGGTTTTTTGTCACAATTACCCCAAAAGGAAGTATTTATATACAGAGTAAATACCGCAAATTTCAATCTCATGCTCCTTTCAAGGTTAATTGTAGCTTTCAGTGGACAGAACAATTTAAAGGCTGTTTTTGTAAGAGATCCTGCTTTATTACTTTTCAAGTTGCCCCACCCAAGTTTTGTTCTCCCACACATTCAGTCAAGAGCACACAAGAAGACAGACTTCAATTGAATGCATCCCAGCAACCTTTCCATTTCAGATCCTCAAGCAGCTTAGCTTTTTATACTTTAAAAACTGCTAAATGGAAGCTGACTACTTAGAACATTTGGCATTAAAAAGAGATGTCAAGCCTTAATTAGCATAGCGTCTAGATTAAGACTGAGATTTTACACTATAGCATACCTAACTCCTCATCATGTTGAGATTTATGGAACAATGACTACACCAAAGGCCAAAAAGCAGAAATTTTCATTAGAACTGCTAAATTCTCAACCCCCACGTAACAGTACAACAAATAGGCATTTCCAGAAACACCAGAGGTTACAGCTGGTAATTAGCATTGGGGAATCCTAGCCTGTCTTGGCTCTGCATCTGACAGTAGGTACCTTTTCTGCTGAACTGCACAGTCCATTTTCAATTTTAGAAGAGACTCTACTATTTTAATTATTCAGTATTGAAGATATTTGGAAAAAAGTCCCAATCCTAATCTGCTTGTCCATTCAACAAGCTAGTAGTTAGAAGAAAATTGGTCCACTGCCAAATTGCAATACGTGTTTTTCAGATGATCTTCACACAAAAGATCACTCACAAAAAAGAGCCCTAGAAGATTTCAGTTTTCGCCTATAGACTTAAGAGAGTGTAAACAATCCAAACCATCTCAATCTTCACACAATATGCCTTTTCTAGGTTAAAAACATGGTTAAAAACCAATCTAACTAAACAAATCACTTACGCACCTACATCACCTCAGTATCAAAGAGCTAGATATTTAAATATGTGTAGGTGCCTAAAAATGTTGATGAGCATCTTGTCATACTTAAGAAGCAGGCAAAACGTGTTTAGACAGGTTTAATCTTTGCACATTTGAAAATCCACTTTGCCACTGTTTAAGATTCTAGACAATTTTGAAGTCAGGGCCAAACTGACTAGTTACTAAGGAAAACACTCCCATCTCAAATATTAGAGGCCTAATTGGACATCAGTAGCTTTGTTTTTCTTTTAATTGTAATGTTTCGAAATTTGCTTTTCTAGCAGAAACAGTGAAGAACTGTTTTGCTGGGTAGAGACATTCATCCTCCATTCTACGAATAAACTATGGACAGTCAATAAACAAATTCAGCTCTGAAATGATAGTTTCTAGTATTACCGTAGCAACTTTTTCAAGTGTCATATGTGATAGTCTCTAGCAACAATTAGACTTGTCACCCTTTTATGTGTTTAATAGTAGGGTTTGTGTTTGATAATGAGAAACAAGAGATGAGGAGAGTGGAGAAAATACAGATTCTCAGACAGAAGAGACTTGTTGCTTCGTCAAGACATGATTGCAATTTCTGTAGTCTACACATTCTTTAAGTGTGCACATGCACTGCTTAGCTTCCAGTCTTGGCATTTGCTCCCACGCAGGCACCCTGGTCACAGATTCCCAGTCTGCAAGCATCCTCCTGTGACTACACATCACACTCTGACAATAGTCATTTGTGACAGAGCGATAAATCTTGTTCCTTCTCTCCAAATACACATGTTCACATGGCAACAGTCACCCCCAGGAAGGATTTCACAGCGATTAAGTGTGTCAAGGACAAAAGATTCTCCAGTTAATGGAGCTGGCTTCACACACAGTAAATCAGGTGAGATACAGGGATACAGCAAAAGCGTGAACTGAGGAGTCTCTCCTACATCTAAGAGTCATAGCCTGATCTCTCAGCTGGAGACTATATGAATTATGCTAAATATTTGAACTAGCAGCCTTATTATTTGCTTGTTCCTGCAACTCCATTGCTGGCATGC
Source organism: Atrichornis clamosus (assembly GCA_013400975.1). NCBI lineage: Eukaryota > Metazoa > Chordata > Aves > Passeriformes > Menuridae > Atrichornis > Atrichornis clamosus. The sequence goes on along the minus strand of WBMZ01002651.1, from coordinate 91,859 downwards.
CCACCCTTCTGCCTTTTTGGGCCAATATTCTCAGGGTGTGATATGACAATGCAACTGAGCCAAGCAACAGCTACAGAAAGGGAAGTCCTGCTGTTCCTCCTACTTCCACCACTCCTCCCAGGGCTGACCCTACAGTAAGACAGAGCAGAGAGTCAACCAGCTGATACTCACTCCACAAAGTAATTTTCCATCCCTCCTTGTTCTTGAACTGGTTCAGGGGGTCAGACACCCTCAAAATGAGAAGAGCAAATGTGAAAAAAAGAGGGAGTCTGACCATTTCTTTCAAAAGCATCAAGACTGGTGTCACTACAGCACCAAAGCAATGCCTTCCAGCAGAGACACCCAGAAATATACTTGAATATCCGCATTTATACTCACTTTCAATTCAGTGACTCCAGAAAAGCCTAGAGAGCTTCAATACATCAGTGAAATTTCCCTCAGAGTCTTCATTCCAGCACAGAGATTTATGTTATCAGCCTTACTGCTGGAGAAGTGTTTGTGTAATTCCTATTTCTCACACACACCTTGAAGACTTATTTCCTACTCTTCCCACACTTAAATTTTTTATGCTAACAATGAGGTTACAGAGAAGGGTAGTTTTCCTTACCCCAAGACATCTTCAGTTCCAAAAAATAATAAATTAGAGATTTATTTTAGAAAGGAATGAGAAAAATACTCAGTCCATTCCTGCTGACTTTACCATTATCCTCAATCCAAGAGCAGTTACTACATCTTATAAATTGAGACACAAATACAACTAATGACAATTAAAAAGACCTCCTTTTTCTCCTCCTCAAAAACTGTATCTAAGAGCAGCTTCTGGAAACTGAAGAGAAGGATAATTTTCCTTGCTTATCTTGCATAAAATATGGAACAGCTCCTGTTGGTTGCCTTGAATTATGCCCTTAAGGCTTGGCTTCAAAACAGAGGGAACCAGACTGTCATGGATTTAGACTGTTGTGCTCTTAGAGCTGCGTATCTAAATTTTAGGTATCTGAAAAATCCTTTGCGGTCAACTTTGTCTCCAGCCAGTAGACAGCAGTAGTATCAAAACAGCAATTACTTTCAGACTGCCCTTGATTTTGAGGAGAGGCATATGCAAGTTATCAAGGTTAGATAAGTAAGGAGTAAGTGTGATTTATAGCAGTGGCTGGACTAGCTACAGCAAGGTCTGGTTTCATCACACATGTCACTTAGCCTTTGCTCCAGAGCAGCAGCCCAGCCAAGTAGCATAAAAGTGTAAATGAAGTCATCCTAACACATGGGCACACCTAACTCCCAAATGTGTTCATGTATCAGCCAACAGACTGTTCCCATTACTCAGGCAAATGCCTATTAAAAGTTTTAGTGGTGCAGTTGAACTCTAAGTAGCTATTGCTACTACTCGTTGCAACAGGAACAACAATGTCTGACCAGAGAACTTTAGCAGTTCTGAACTGACAGGCAAGTTCAGTTAGATGGGAAACCAGACACTTTGTGATAATGATTTTTATTTTCTGTGCAGTGGCACAGGACACTGTGCCAGCTTGTTTGTAGAGGTAATCTTTTAAGAAATACCTCTTGCTAAACTGAAGGAGTAGAGCATCCACTAGTGCTGCTGCTAGGAAGCCAATTCAGCAGGTGCCCCAAATGCTAACCTGTAGCTCAAAAGACTTCCCAAGAAGAAACCAGCACATTTGCAGGTTACACCACAACAGTAACTCTTATCTTCTTCACTGATGTGTCTCTAGCCAGCCTGTAAGGCACACTACTCTAACGGTGTGTCATGAGACCATCTTTACATCAAAACACACACTGAGTGCTCTGTGCAATTTTACTCCTGAATATCAAAATATCTTGAGAAACTCTGTTTCCAAACCTAAGCATCTTCATCCAATATGGATGCTCCAGGACCCCATGCAAATCTGGCCATGACAAACAACACATCATCACTTCTTTCAAAGCAGCACAAAAAATTTAGGATGAAACATGAAATGCTACATTCTTCACAGATCATGGAGATTTGTTACAAATTCCACGCAATATCTGGAAAGTTAATTAAACACAAAGTCACCTATTTCACAGCCTTCCTACTAGCACCACAAAAACCTGGAATGCGTAGTAGTAGGAACAGAAAGACAAGAACAGGACTGGATTACAGCAGTTCCACTGCTCCAAGGGAAGTACGCTTGCTATACAAGTAGAAGCTTGGGTCTCCAGTGACATTGCTATCACTACTGGCAAGAGGCAACACATGCAGCCTAATGTCTCTCTAAATGCCGTTCCGAAGATTTTCCTGAGGACCTCCATGTTTATGTCTTTCTTCCTCACTGCTCCAGTCTCATATCCACCCCTCCTGCCACACCAGAACAGATAAACCACAGCTGCCCTAATTGCTCAGCTGGTTCCTGTATTCTTGCTGACAAAGAAACCCTGCCAGAGACTGGGGAGACATTACATTAAGTGTTCCAACACCACACTGATAAGAACGGCATTAGTCTTAGACAGAAATTTGGTTGGGTAGTGAAGTCCTTACTAGGCTAATCCTAAACCTGGAACAAAGTTTCAATTTGGGCACAATCTAACCTAAGTTCTGCAGACCTCACACACGTGTATGATTCAATTATGGGGACGAAGGTAGTTAAATACTGTTAATTTGCATAACAGAGCTCTACAAATAGAAACAGCCTACTCCATACCTTACTCAGCTGTTGCCTTTGTGCTTGGAAAAAGGTTTTCTTCTCTGTAATTCATTAACCTACATGCTTATCAAGGTGGGAGTGAAGAACTTGTTTCCAGCATGAAAACCAGCAGTCAAACTGAGCAGAAATACTTACGTCACTCTTCCTGAACTTTGCTTTTAAGCTCTTCATGCTGATCACATTCAACCTTCCAAACCTTTGAGGAACTTCTTCTTCAATATCTAAACAAAAAAGAAAGAAAATAAGATTCCAAGTTGAAAATAAGATTCAGTTCACTGGCAGCCAAGTCAGAACAGAATTTGCATACCTCTATCACCCTTTGAGCATTTAGCCCTCAAGCTCTAAAAAAGTTTAACAACCAGCTAAGGCAAACTTTCTATTTCTCTAAATTTAAAAGCAAGACTAAATCTGACCACTGAAGAACAAAACAAACCTTTACCAAGAACTCAGCTGTGTATCATGTTATACTAGCTACATCTCTACATAATTAGATCACCAATATGTTCATACATAAGCAGATTTCTCTGCCCAGTACTTATTTTAACATTACTATCAGGGCAGCCATTTGTAAAGTGGCAAAAGCATAATTAAGCATGAAAAATCATTCATTAAGACTTCATTATCTTATCACCACAGGGCTGCACTGGGTAGCAGAAGAACCACCACTGATTTATGTACAAATCTAACCACTAACCAAACTCAAAATTGTACTTACACCTTGCAGGACACATACTAGGACAGCTCAACACAACACTGCAGACAGAATCATCTGAGCAAGACAGAGGTTATAGCTGGAAGAATCAATTTAGATTCTTCCCCATAAGAAACTGTATATGTATTCTTAAGAGTCATAGCTGTTTGTAACTTGGCAGTGCACTATCACAGTCATGTTCTCCCTTCCTCCCTTGCACGTGAAGAAAAGCAGCAGTTGAACAAACATATAAAACTAACGTTAACAGACAAGCTGCAAACTCTCACAGCCAAAAAGGGTGCCAGAGTCTAGAGCAAAGTTTCCTACAGAAAGCTTCAATTATACCACACACTGCCAATCCAGGGCAAACCTAACACCAAACAGCATGTTAAAGTAGCATGGCAATGTGCTTTTTCCTTTAGCACAGCAGAAAAGCTTAATGAGAGAGCAACATCTGGATTGGCAAGTGCATCTAGGCAAAAATGTTCCACATTTCTAGTTTTACAGTATGCTTACAGAAATAGTCAGTTGCTTTCATCTACAAGTTTTAGCTGCTATACAAATTCTCTCTGAAGGAACAGTTTAAAGTTAAGGATGTTCAGCTGTATAAACTTCCTCCCTCCACCCTAGAAAAAAAAGTAGAAGAAGTTTTGCAAGTCTAGTCAGATAAATAAATAACTGAAATGAGGACTGGAGCATAAATTCAAAAAGGTCATGCAGGGTCACTATGTTTCACATCACTACTCAGAAAGGGTAGATTACAGTTTGATAAGCTAAGTGAGATTCAATAAAAGCACGTATTATTAAAAGGCAAGTTGCTATGTTCTACATGATCACTCTGAGTTTTAAAAATCCAACTACACAGTGTACTCTTAGTAGAATATACATATATACATATGTGTATATATATGAATATTTCCACAAAACACAACCTAAGTACCACGCAGGAATAGCAATGACTGCTACCTAAACATGTTATTTAGTTCAACCCCATATTTATCTGACAGCCATTTAAGACAAAGTCAAGTGCATTTCTTAAAAAAATATCCAAAGAAACTAAAAATCCCATACACTATATACACACAAACATATTTCCCACAAGCCACATTTCTCCAGTAGTTACCTGGATGGGGAATTCTGTAGGCTGTTAAAATATTATTAAATCTAATTAAATTACTCTAAGTCTAATTAAGCAGTGATTTTGAAGTCATGACAGATTCCTGACTACCTCCAAGTGTATGAACGACAGGTTTCGTTCAAAGTTCTTGAGTTTAATCACAAGGAGAATGGACTTACGGCATTTTGTTTAATTCTCTAGCAAGCAAGAGGAAAAAAGGAAAATAGATTTTGCTAGTAGCTTTTCATTGCCTGACCTAGGTGAAAATGTCTTAGCTTTTTCCTTGGCTGAATGGAGTATTTGCAAAATAGTAACAAAAAAAAAATTTAAAAAATGATAACAATCAAAAAGAAGGAATTATTTCAGATTACTCTGAGAGAAGCATATCACTTTATTTCTGCTACACCTACTCAAACTTTGGAAAAAGTGTTTAAATTGCACAACAGCTGTCATAAGCTGCACTGGAAAGGAGCCTGAAACTCAGCAAGAGCCCAATAATCTCCTAAATTATCCTCTGGTAACACGGAGGATGATGAGAACTGCTAAGACCAGAAATGCCAGGGTACAGACAAGAAAAATACCATTACTTATCTGGCTTTCTTTACATATCACATCAGTAAAAACCAAACCAAAACAAAATAAAAGATCCCCAAACTTTTGTGAAAAACAAAACAATGTAAAGGAACTTTAAAGATGTGAAACATTGTACAATACTCCACAAAATCCATAACTTAATGGGACTTTTTATTTTAGAATTTAAATATATTTGACTAAAAAAAAGTAAACTTTTTAATTAGACATGATTAGTTAATGAAATAAAAAGAAATCCTATGCATGGGAAATTGAAAACAAGAACTCTTTCATCACATATGGATTGCCAAAGAATTGTCTGCTATAGGCTGTCTTTCCCCTTCCCGCTCCCTCAGCATTTTTGGCTCCTATGGACAAAAGATCTGTTATAGTTCTCAAGGAAGACAAAGTGCTCAACTACAAGACTATGGGAGAGATGAAAACTCCTTGTAGGTATACTCACAGAGCAGCTGCAAAGCTGGACCCTCTTCTCTGAGGAACCCGTAGTACAGTCTAAATAACAAGTTTTGCAAGCACTCCTAATATGTTATCCTCCCCCTATTGAGAAAGGAAGAAGTGTTTCTGTCAGAAGACAACCTACTTTTCCCACAGGATACTTCACCTTCTGTATAAGTGCACTTAATACATTGAATGTGAAACTCAAATCCTCAGCATAATTAAAAAAGCATGCACAAGCACACAAAAACAGCATTCCCAAGCTCGCTGTTTTTCACATCCATATTTTTTCCATAAGACATAGTTGAACACAAACATTAAGATTACATCATAATGCCCATAATCCTTCAACTGTAGAGATAAAAATGCATGAAGTGGTGAGGACTGCCTTTTCTTGGCACTGTTTAAGGGAGGAAGTCACCTCTTAAAGGGTGCAATTATTGGAATTGATGCAAAAAGAGGTCAGCATCCTGATTCAGCAGAGCTTTATGACAACTGTTCATTTGCCAGAGGGGGGATAAAGGAAGCACCATTAATACTCTCCTGTTTTACAAGATAGGAAATGACTACTAGAAATTCACTAGGGAGCATCAAGACACTTCAAAACAATATTTCTGCAATGAATCACAGGTATTAACAAGAAGCAATCTCTACTAATAGTGGCATTTCTCTGCTTTCAGGACAAATGTGGTAATAAATACTGAGCAATGTCATTTTATAGCTGCAGCAAGTTAACAGCAGATAAGTGCTTAACTGAAGGGATTCTCAACAGCTAATGCTGATCACGTGCTTTTAACCATTAGCTCCAAAATTAAATATCTAGTCCTCTATCTCATCTTCCTTTAGCTTAATGTTAAGAAACAGCCTTGAGGAATACAAGCCACAAAAAACATCTTTAGGTTGGTGGTGAACCTATCTAGTTAAAACTAGAGACATTGAAGTGGTGGTAATCTTTGGCCTCAATAATTTCACTGCAACTGTGTTTTAATACACAATACAATCTTTAGGTTTAAATGTAGGAAACAGATTAGGATAATCTTCCCCACTGATTTATAGTCAGATTTGTGCAAACCACAGTAAATAACAATACTGTCATTTTTTCCTGTTCATTAAATTGCATTAAAATCAGAGCAAGGCCTTTCAAATAATGTTACAATTAACTCGTTGAGCTGCCAAAGATCCCGTGACGTAACAATGAAAAGCTTTAGTTTCAATAAGTAAAACTAGAAGTTTACAGTAAAACCACACATTATGAACACTATTCATTCTAATGAGTCACTCCTCACTCATAAGTGCTGAATTCAATTCATTTAGGTGTCAAAAGTCTTGCACCTCTTTCAGAACACCATGAGAAGTCTCCATCTCATACAGAGCTCTTTCTCAGCAAAGCATGACTGATGCTGTCAACTAATTTCCTCTTCCCCTCCAAAAACACTTCAAAAAACATTTTTAACCTTGAAAGGTTACATAAAGAATTTACGGACTCCATGCAAGATATGGCAACACACATAGAGGTGTGAGGGGAAATGAAAAATTGATCTGAAGTGTGGAATATTTACAATCTCCTTTGTGCAAATACATCTACTCTCACGGGAAAAAATAAGGGATCCCAGAAGCATCTTTCCCCAAAGAACAACACCATCATTTATCATTTATCTTCTGGATTATCACGTTCTAAATCACAAGCCCAGCTCTGACCCAGAAGCACAAGCCTAGCAGCAGCCAGCACTGCAAAGCAGTCCAGAGGCACCACCACTGATGCATCCTGCTGATCACTTCAGAACTCAGCTTCGTAAATGCTTCATGTCCCTGAGCTTCCCAGACCTACCATCCAACACTAAGAATGAGCTCCAAGCCAAGCTTCTCCTTAACATTGCTAGTCTGAGTACTGTCTGGAGGCTTTAGCTGTTGCTCAGCCTCTTTGGTTGCTCCCATGTAAATGCAGCAAGCCCACTCTGCCCTAAAAAAGAGCCGCCCAACACTCCACCTCCTCTGACTACTTCCCATTTTCATCCAGCTGAGCATATTCTTCCATTTCTCAGGCCAAATCAGAGAAGCATGATGCGACCAAAAGCAACAGGAACGTTTCCGCACTCTTTATCAGCACAGCTCAGTTTTTCCATCTTGAGTAACCCTCCCTCTTATCATAGGAAAAGTCAAACGGAACAGAATTTTATAAACTCAATGTTACCTATAAAGACAAATAATTCTTGGCTTGGTTAATCTATTACTTACTAATGAAAACGCACTGAAAAATGTACTGAGAAGCCTGAGCACTACACAAGAGTGGGAGTGATTTATACATAGTTAATCCCACTCTAAACAGAGTCAGACATCAGAGATAGCAAGGGCCTTGGGTAACTTAGTACAATCCCTCTATCTGCTTGCAAATCACTGGCAAGGATGTGCTGAACTGTACAAATTTAAGCATCTGAGCCCAGAAGTTAGAGCTCCAGAGATACTGCAACACTAACAAAGCTACAGCTCTTTCTCCTCCCTTCAGAACTCTTTGCATCAACACTTTACTCTTACATTTTCTTTGATATTCAGAATTTGCAAAAGTTAAATTCCCTTTTAATGGATTCTTCTGAAGCAGTACCAGCCTCTGTGGATGCCATACAGCCAATACAAACCCAGGCAAGACTGTTGATCTGGGGATATGTGCAATTTGTTTAACAGTGTATTCAAAAGCAGTTCAACACAGCTACAAGAAAGCTAGCACCAACTAGGTCTTAGACACAGTGAATTACAGGAGAAGGTTAAAGAAAAATCAAAATGTGACATTGCCCTGATTTGTTTACCTGATATATTAGACAGGACTCCAGACAAAATTCTAACTCAAATGAAGTCCAGGCAAATTTGTCATTCACTCAGTACATACTTTATTCCAGTCCCACTCCAGTTCTTTTATCTGAAAGTGTCTATCCACACACATCCAGATCAATGAAGAGCACAACAAAAGAGACAAGATTTGCTGCATGAACTGGGACACACTGCTGGTCTTTCTCTGCCTTCAGTTCCCCTGTCTTTAAAACAAAAAGGCTCCCCTTTGCACAGCCCTCAATTTTGAGACCATCTTCTTTAGTTTGGTCATACATGAGACGCATTGCAGTCCTGAAGACTTTTCCACATTCAGTGTTTAGTTTAACTGGACAACTCTGGAAATAAAGCATCTAACTACAACTAGAAATAGAGAAAAATGCCTTGGAGTCCCCCTTGTGAACTATCAGTTCTTAAATGAGAAGCCCACACAGATAACAAGAGCTAGTACTTGTTTATGTTTACTCCCTTCCTAACACTCTGTTTTCAACCATTCAATGTGATGTTCTTCAGAATCGTCAAACACAACAAACTTGTAACATTAAATCTATGAAGAGACATATCCATGACTTTATGGATTAATATTCTGAAACAGCCTAAGGCAGAGCAGTCATCTATTAGGGCAGGAGTTAGAAAGACAGGAACATCAGTGCAATTTACCTGAGACATTTGACAAGCTCCACTCTTGTAAACACCTGGGAAGGGCAGCCTACTGGAAAATTCTGTAATCTAGAAATACCTTCAGAGACTGTGCTGATAACAGAGCTCCCCTATTTAGGGACCAAGTTCTTGTGTAAATATTTTATCTGATGAAAACAGAGCATCTTTTTTAACATTACTAAAAAAGGGAGGGTTTCGTGTGTTTCCATCCTTCAATAAAAAGCACTAAAAATTCAAGTATTTTCTATTCCAGAAGACTATCAATGCTATAAGCTAGAAGGACATCAACAAGATCAACACCTACATCTTCCTGGATAGTATCTGTGGAATGGTATGTATGCTGCCATTCAATGAGATCTAGACAGGCTGGAGAGCTGGGTGGAGAGGAACCTCATGAAGTTCAGCAAAGGCGAGTGTGGAGTCCTGCAGCTCATGAGGAATAACCTCATGGACCAGCCCAGGTTAGGGGCAAACCAGCTCTATGGAGAAGGACCTGGGAGTCCTGGTGAACAAGTTAACCATGAGCCAGCAGTGCGCCACTGCAGCCAGAAGTCCTGCGGTATCCTGGGGTGCTCTAGAACCAGTGTGGACAGCACGCTGAAGGAGGTTATCCTCCCTCTCTGCTCTGGTGAGGCTGTGTCCAGTTCTGGGCTCCCAAGTTCAAGAAAGGCAAGAAACTTCTGGAGAGGGGCCAGTGGAGAGCCACAGATGGTTAGGGAACTGGAGCATCTATCTTATGAGGATAGGCTTAGAGAGTTCAGTTTGTTTAGCCTGGAGAAGAGACGATTGAGAGGGGATCTTATCAATGCTTACAAATACCTTAAGGACAGGTGTTAGGAGGATGGGGCCAGACTCTTTTGAGAGGTGCCCAGTGACAGGACAAGGGGCAACAAGCACAAACGGAACACATGAAGTTCCATCGGAATATGAGGAAGAACTTCTTTACTTTGAGGGTGACAGCACTGCCCAGAGAGGTCGTGGAATCTCCTTTTCTGGACATATTCAAAACTTGCCTGATCACGATCTCGTGCAATCTGCTCTAGCTGAGCTTGATTTAGCAGAGGGGTCGGACTCAATGATCTCCAGAGGTTGCTTCAAACCTCAGCAGCTCTGTGATTCTGTGATCTTAGTGAAGATCAAGTGATTTTTATCTGATTTTATTCTGATTTTTGAAACTTATAGCAGTAGCACTAGATGCTGTATAAATTTTGAAGGAGAAGAAGACACAGGGTTTAAGATACTTCTCCCAGCCTTCACAGACTTACGTATCTCCAGATCTCCCTTAGAGTTATCATGCTGATGTCTCAGGCAAGTAGTTGTAAACAAGGTCCTCAGAAAGCACTTGAGTGTCAAAACTCTGCAGAGATGTTTCAGGGAGTTTCAAAGTGCCTTTGGGAAGCCCAACATCTGCAATAGCTAACACTAGCTCCCTGCCTCTCAGAAGTTTTGAGAAAAGAAATAGAACATCCTCAACAATTGAAGTCACAGAGTAACAGGCAGACCAGCATATAAATTCTTTTCCTGATGTAAGGAATGAACAGATTTGACTCTCTCTCTCTACTTCACTCATTGCCCCTATAGATTCATGTGGTGGGGAAGAGGAAAAAAAACCCAACACATCTTGTTTTACAGTATTTTGAGGACTAGCAATGGCTTCGAGGCACAAAACCAAAAGAAGACTATGACAGCTTTAGAAAATACACATAAATTACCACAGCATTCATCTAAAATGCAAGTTCTGCCTGCAGAGGAAGGACTTGCCAAGACCTAAAACTTCCCAGGAAAATGTGCTAACCATGAGGCTCTCTCCTTCAGATGTGACCATCTCAAGTTCAACACACCAATTACCACCATCACCTCCAGGGGCTGCTGGCCAGCTTGTTCTGCCTCTCAGCACAAGGAAAGAATGCTTCCTTTCACTGCTGCGTGCTTCCACTCCAGCAGTCCTCGGCAAGTACCTCGACTGGTAGCTAGCCCTAAGTGCCAGTGGAGAGCTTCAGTGGCTCCCACAGCTCACCACACTTGCATGTCTCAGGCTGTTTGACAGTGACAAGCTCTGCTCTAAGGTATGACCTGAATTACACCTATTTGCCCTTCTTCATCTGTATCCTAAACGAGCATGATTAGATGATTCTTAATAGAAGGAGCAGCCAGGATTGATAACTCTGAAAACAAGGCTCAAGCTACTACTTCAAATACAGAGATATCACCTGCATGCCTTCACTAGGCAAGGCACAGACAGCAGTTCCAAAAAATGCTGGCAAGTGAACAGGCTTCCCAGATGTGCCAGAGGTATACACACAGCAGGAGAGCCTGCTGCTCAAATCTATAACCCCAGAAGATGGTATGGATTGCTATGCTTCCACCTTGGAATTTTCAGTATGCTACTATGTCTGCCATTAAGAAAGGCACTAAAGCTTTGAATTTATTTGTTCTAGTTTTTCTTGGGTTTTTTTCTCTATACTTATTTCAGGCATTAGCCCTGTGCAAAAAGAACTAGCCCACAATCAGCTCCAGAAGGGAATGTGATTAGGGTATTGTTGCAGTAGGGTTTAGAAATTACCAACATCTTACACAAGAACTAGCTTTCATGTTTCTCCAATCACAGCTTGTCCATCAAAGAAGGCATAAAGTCCTCGTCAGAGAGTGGAAGTTAAACTGAACATACAAACATACAAAAAGAAAAAAAAAAAAGGAAGAGATGAGGCCTCTTGTGAAAAGCTTACAGCGCTTCATGAGATGAGCAGCCTCCCATCTAGTCATTTCTCCACTTGATGCTATCCATCTATCTCTTGGTTCAGGGAAGTGGAGGGGAGGAGGTAGCATTTTATTGCTTTGCTAGCAGATGCACTCTTGGAAGACAGAAGAGAACAGCAGAGGGACGGTATTTTTAGAGACTGGAAGGCTGGGTCTGCTACTGCACAGTGACTTATTGGCATTGAGCTTGGCTTCATCTCCAGAGAACCTTGAGCTCACATCATGCGTCGTTTTATTCAAATGCTCTTTCACTCTAGTTCATATGGCTGTTATGCAATTCTTCTATTAGTAAATAAAATCCCATTGACAGCTTTCCATGAGTGTCCCAAGACAAGAGCCAAGCAGGTCATTGACAGATATTTACTAAGTTCAGTTACTCAGTCCTAGTAATCCTGAACACCAGAAGACCTTTCCAAAATGATGTATGTGTAGTTTTTGGCATTTGACTTTTACTTTTTTTTTTTTTTAATGACACACACTAATCTACAACCCGCTAGGGTAAAGGAGTAGAAAAGAAAAAGCAAAAAAGAGGCTGCAGTTTCTACCAAAGTAGCACTAGATTGGAAATGTTCTATATCAGTTCTGTAGTAAGCACATTCATACATACAAGAAAACGGGAGAATTTGTTAGAGATCCTGCAAAGCTGCTAGAGCAGAATTTGACTACTCGTTTCACAAGGAGAAAGTTAAGAATGTCACAAGTGGCAGCAGCAGACTGCAGAAGGCTTGTGCTGCCAAACGCCGTGTTAAGAGAAAGATAAATCTTTCGCATGCCCTGTGGGAAGTTAGAAGCACAGGTTCCTGATTAAATGCTATTCCTAAAGCAGACTACTTAATTCTGGGGGGTTTTTAACAGCTTTAGAAAATCTGGATGTTTTAAGCCCGCGCTGGGCTGGAAAGGCGCAGCCCCCACAGCGCGCCCGCGGGGTACGGGGAGCGGCGGCTGGCGGCGGGGCGGGGGGAGCAGCGGAGCCCGGCAGCCGAACCTCCCTTCCCCGGGCTCCCACCAAAGCCCCGGGGAGAGCACCGAGACACCCGCGTCATCCTTCTGATCGGAGCGAGGGATCTGAGGGACCCTCGGCGTGGGGATTTAACTCCCGTCAGGGCGCCCCGGGAGCGACACTGCCGCCGCCGGGGCTCAGCCGCACCCGCGATACCAGGGACCCCCGACCCCTGGCCTGGGGGCGGCTCCGCTCGGGGCTGAGAGACCCGCGGAGATCCCTCTGCGGGCGGGCAGGGGTGCGGGGCGGTGAATCGGCGGTGCCACCACTCACCCCCGCGGGCAGCTGTCACTCCCCGCCACGCATCTTGGGAGGCAAACAGAACAAAACAAAGCAAACATAACATAAAACTACAGAGCAAATTAAAATAAACAGTCAAGCGGCAGCGACTCAGCGGCTGAGTCCCCCTGCTGCTCCCCGCTCCCCCACACCGGGCAAATGGGGCTCTCCGGCAGCGCCCGGCGAAGAGAAGGGAGAAGTTCCCTCCTGTTGCGCCCGCAGAGGGTTCCTGCGCTCGGGCTCCGCCGGGGAAGTGCCCGGCGGCCCCGCAGCCCCCCGCGCCGGGCGGCGGAGGCGGGAGCAGGTGGGCGCCGCACACAAAGCCCCATTCACAGCGCCCGCCGCCGCCGTGCGCGCACGGACCCCGCTCCCGCCGCCGCCCCGCGCCGCGCTCTCACCTCATGGAGCAGCCGCGTCCCGCTACGCCGGTGCGGGTGTGCCCGGAGCCGCGCACGGAGCGATCCGCGGCGCTGCCGAAGGGCGGAGCGGCGGCGCCGAGCGCCCCGGGACACTCGGGGGCGGGATGGGGCGGGAGGGGCGGGCGTGACACGGCGGCCACGTGACGGCGGGGGCTGCGGCCCCCCGCGGGGAGCGCGCGGGCGGGAGGGGCTCGGCCCCGCCCTCCCCCAGGGACCGGGCCCCCCCTCCCCCTCGGGGGGCTGCTGGGGGAAAGGGGGAGGGCGGGCGCTGGTGGGGGACGCTCGCTCGAAGGAGACCACCCTGCTGGGTGTGTTTCTGCGACGGGGGTGTGGGGAATCACAGAATTTCACAGAATGTGCTGGGTTGGAAGGGACCCACAAGGATCGTCACAGTCCACCTCCTGGCCCTGCACAGGACACCCCAAAAGTGACACCATGCGCCTGAGAGCATTATCCAAACACTTCTTAAACTCTGTCAGGCTTGGTGCTGTGACCCCTTCCCTGGGGAGCCCGTTCTACTGCCCAACCACCCCCGGTTTGAAGAATCTTTTCCTGATATCCAACCTAAACCTCCCCAACACAACTTCAGGCCATTTCTTCATGTCCTGTCACTGGTCACCACAGAGAGGAGATCAGTGCCTGCCCCTCTGCTGCCCCTCATAAGGATGTTGAATACCACAGTGAGATCTCCCGCCAGTTTCCTCCAGGCTGAAGGTGGGTACCAAGGTGCTTCCAACTCTGGATGCCTTCACATCTCCTCAGGAAAAAGCTGGGTATAGGGGGCAGTGACAAAACTTATGTAAAGTTCTTCAAAAAGCACAAGTGCTTCAGCACATGAGGGAAGTCCTGGATTTTGGTTCTCTCCAAAGCTTCCCTTTGTGTCAAATGTTTCTTTGTCAGACCTCTAGGTAGGAAGGACTGCTTCAGAACAAAGAGAACTGGGCTACTTCTTGTTTAGTATACAAATTAATGACTGGTGTAGTGTTTGGTTACACAGGAGCTTAGAGCTAGAGAATCGCTCTGAGCTCTGTAGCTCTATCAAGGTTCTGATTCTGGATGTGCTCTAGAAGAATCTTTTCTGTGTAGGCCAAGCCCTTCTTCTCAAAGCTGAACCCCCAGAGTGCCCTTTCTTGAGCCTTCTGGCAAGCTAATGGCAAAACACCTTGATATCTCACCAAAAAGATCACCTATGCAAGACCTTGTGCACTTTGTCAACAAATTAACCTGTTAAGTGAGTCTACCATCCCACCACAAGAGTCCTACCAGAAGTGGTTCCTGTCATGTCCTGCGCGTCTGCTGGTCCCACTCACCACAACTGGGTTCCCTGACAGAGAACTTCTCATTTAATCTCCGTGATCGTTCTTATCTTCTCTGTTCTCAACGGTATCCACACCTTCTAAAGTAGCAAACAGTACAGAGAGGAAGTGAGCACTTCAAAACTTCAGGTCATTATTGTAATAGTGGCAAGTATTGTTATTAAACAAATACACTTGATTATCACTAGAAGTATACTTCCCTCTGCTAATCTGCAGTCCTTACCTTAGTCAATTTGTTCTGCATGTGTTTTACCTCTGAGAACAGCCAACATTGTGCCAGCACTGTTTTCTTTCTTTTTTTTTATAAAAAGACACACCCCAAAATGTTAATATAATATAATGATGAAAATTTAATTTGCACAAAATCAATAAAAACAGAAATATTAAACTTTCCCTGCAATGTCATCTCATCAGGTACAAAACACATTCCATTTATTATTGAGTTATCTTTAATTCCAGTTATTTTTGAAAGCCAAATAAGTGTGTACAGTGTTGTTAGAAAGTTTCCTGCCTGCTTATACCAACACCAGCAAACATCTGTGTAGTCATGTGTGACTAACGTGAAAATGTTAGTTAGTCACTATCTCTTGCATTTGAATAGTTTGACCAAGTAGAATTTTTATTTCTATTCTCAATGCCAGCATATAATAAAGCTGGAGTTTGGGTATGTTTGTATGGGATGCTCACGTATAAAATGACGCATGAATAATAGATAATACCTTCTGACTATAGTATCATAAAATGTTCAGTTCCTAAGAAGTGGGAAACACCATATTTACTCGTTCCCAGGGAAGTATTGTTCATCATTCAAGCTGTGAACCAAGATAAAGGCTTTGGGGTTTGTTGTGACAGCAAGCTTAAATGCATTAAACCAAACTGATCTGCCTGACAGAACCTGACTGCCCTCTAGGTTAGTCTCCTTGCACAGAAGACTGTTCTTTCATTTCTTTTCAGAGCCCCCTTTTGGGTCCCCTTCCAAGGCCAGGCATTGCCTCTCATTCAAAACACTCCTATGTAATTTTGTGGCTGGAGCCTCTGCAGGCAGAGTACAAAGCTGGGAGCTAAGTGAGCTTAGATCTATACCAAATTTTGCTGTAGGACTCTGCCGTAGTTGTGTTTTTCCACCTGTGCTTCTACTGTGGTGCAAACACAAATTTTTGGGAGTGTCATTAAATGCTCAGCGTGAGCTAACAGAAATTGTTAGCAACGTGGAGAGAATCTAAGCTGCAAGAGGCAGAGGGTAAAGTGCATCCTATACAAGCAGCTTCTCTCCAAATCTAAGCATTAGCCCATCGGCTGTGTGCCGCCCTTCCCATGCCCCTCTGTTCCTGTGTGCAGCAGGCAGGAGGGGAGGATGGGAGAGGCAGAGAATATCCTCCTCTGCTCAGTCTCCTGGAAAACGTGAGAGGTGGCACTCGGGTTCGACTTGGAATTGGCTGCCCACGGTGAAGATTCAATGAAACCACTCATGCATTCCTAGCCACTACTCCAGAAGGGAGAGGCCTGGAAGTGGCTTAAAGATGTCTTTAATCACATCTTATCACTCTGTCTTGATAGCATCTGCTAATTATCTAATCTTGTCATCATTAATTTTTTTATACTGCTCCTGGCTAGTTAATTTTTTTTTTTTTTGCTACTTCTGGCTACTGCCTTTGGCAAAGCACAAATCACTGGCCACATCTCCACCTAGAAATTATTTGCAAAGGAAATCACACCCCTCAGCTGGCAGATCACTTCCTGCTGTTCTTCAAGGAGCTTAAACCTATCCTAGAACCTATAAGTATTGCATTTTCACTTCCCAAGTTGGACTTGTTCTGGTCTGATTGCTTTCAACCAGAATATAGCTTGGTTTGCTAAACCTGGTTGTTATTTTTCACTGAAGTACATTTTAAAGGAAGTTTAGGTTTAGATTTTGAAACATGATTTTATTCTCAGACTGTTCTTTGCCTACGGTAAAACATTTTTCATCCTTTGTAGCAGATGTCCCTCATAAATGCAGGAATCTCTGTGGTAACAAGTGAGAGAGTTAAAAAGTGTCATTTTTATCTGCTTCCACCAGAGTGCTTTCTTTTTTTAAAAACTTGTTAGCACAGAAAGGAGGTGCTTGATGCCTCTTCACAATATGGTATGTTTAGAAAACTTGGT
Source organism: Atrichornis clamosus (assembly GCA_013400975.1). NCBI lineage: Eukaryota > Metazoa > Chordata > Aves > Passeriformes > Menuridae > Atrichornis > Atrichornis clamosus. The sequence goes on along the minus strand of WBMZ01002651.1, from coordinate 74,948 downwards.
TGGGAAATTTTTTCCTTTACTGTTTCTGTGCTCTTCTTATAGCAACAGCAATGAGCCTGGCAGGGTCAACATAGGAAAACACTAAATACTGAAGAAACCCACAGCTGGAGCTGCTCAGACTGGGCTCTTAACTGAGACAGAATCTTCAGAGAGAGGAAAGCCTACTTAGAGACTTCTTTTACTTTGACCTGAACTTTCAAAGAGTGAAGGAAAAATCCAGTAATAGTTGCAGGAATTAGCTGGATTATTTCAACTTTCTCTTTCTAGATGGATGTTTCCTCTGCCTCCAACAACCTTCCTTCTTTCTCATGGTTTTTACATCTGCACTCACCTTTGCACACCCTCCTACATGGAGTCCTGGTTTATAATTTGACCTCTTCACGGTCTCAGGTGACATTTTTTTGAAAGCTCCAGAGAAATTCCAGTTGTTTTGCCTTTGTGATCCTTCCTACACTGCAGGACCCTGCTTTGCCATGGCCACAAGTGGCACCGTGAGGCTGGGCTGCCCTGTAAATCCGAATATTCTCCTCTGCCCTAGGAGCAGAAATCAGGAGCTGAGGGAGGAGGCCAGGCTGTCTGTGTCACTGTTGCTAAATCCTTCAGTGGTTTTGCAGCAGAGATCAGCTGAACCCTGGGGAGCCGGCCTTAAACAGCAGCCTTACCTGGGTGGGAGAGAAGAGAAATTCCAGTTAGGAGAGAATAGTCCTCCAGAAATGTAGTTTGCTGTTCTCTCCCTGTGGGAGAAAGGACATTATCTGCCTCTGGATATACTTTTCATGTTAGTTTGTAGCCACTGGAATATACAAAAGGAATTAACGCAATACTTCTTAAGTACATAGAGTAAAAATTGTCTTCTTTTTCCTTTCTCTTTCTCACGTTATTATGGAAATCTGTGCTTGCATGTTAGTGTCTTTGATATGAAAGTGATTTATGTAGATTTGACTAGGAGAAAAAGATTTTCTTGGCCTTTTCACTAACATCCAGTGTAAAATAAGTTTATCTTGTATATCTTCTCTGTAGGGACAAACAGCTTTGTGTTGCATAGAAGTGGGCTTGATGATCTAGTGCAGCTTTGCCACAGAGCCTCAGGTTTACTCCATAACATACTTAATTCTGAAATGATTTCAAAAGCACAAGTCCATGGAAACAACAAAAGAAAATTACACACTCCTTACACAAACAGATTGTGCATGAAATGGCAGAGCATCTATGCTTTTTTAAATCTAAAAAGGAAAAAGTGTTTCATTTCTTCTTGTAGAAAAGCTCATCAAGCAGAAAGTCAACTGACCAAACAGGCAACAAGACTCTGGAGGTAAAGAAAAAAGCTTTGCTAAAAACCTATCCCAGAATCAGCAGGGTGTATTTCAGGTCTCAATACCATGCATACTGTTTATGTGTAGCATCTGCTGCATCTTTGAATTTAAGAGTGCTTCATTCTCACTTGCACAGGGCCATGGAAATTCTGTGCCTATGGGCTTGGTCAAGTTTTCTCCATTCTTCTACAAGTGAGAGGAAGATTTTCTCTGTGATTGGCCCCAGAGATACAGTTGGGAACCAAGATCACTTATGAGAAACTTGCCTGCTACCCAGTCCCTGCACAACCTAGAGGCTTCCCAGCAAACTTTAGGGTTGAGATTTATCAAAAACCCAATGGGAACACCTGTGTGAAGCCACCAGATTACCACAGACCAGGGAGAGCACACCTTGTGGAGAACTGACTTCCACCCCTACACAAGTATAAAGGGCCCTTTGAAGACACACCACTGAAAGTCCTGAAAGGCCAGTTGCCCAGGAACAACCAAGAAGAAGATTATACTAATGGGAGGATCACTAAAGACTGGTGAGCACCTTGATTATGTTGTGATAGCACAAAAGTCAAAGCAGTTCCCATGAAAGAGATGGCTGCGTGCCATGCAGAGTCCACACAGGAGTGCAGGGAATTGCTTTGTCTTTAGTCTTGCTTTAAGGTTCCTATTCCAGTCAGAATTTGTAAATCAATTTCCTCTTCCCATTCAAACCTGACAAAACCACATTCCTGCATATTTCATATGATTATTTGCATTACAGAGCAGCCAAGCACCTTGCAAATGGCATTTCAAACTGCTTATTTTTTGTCTTTGCTCCTCATAGGATTTCTTAGTGTACTTGGCATCAGCAAGCTGAAACTTCAGTTCTGCCCCATGCTGTATGCCTGTGACCCAATTTCTGCTGCTGATTTAGTTGTAGGGGTACAAAATCCCATATGCATTCTACCTCTGTTGACACTCTTCTAGGTTTTGGAAAAGAAGTTTTCTTATGTCTCCAGAGAAACCAAATCTCACTTTGTCAGTCATCTGTTTAGTTTTTTTAATGCTTCCTCTGATGCAGAGGGTTTCAGACCATATTAAAACTTGTTTAAAAAAAAAAGAGAAGAGAAGAGAAAATCCAAGGTTTCTTTTCACTTTATCATGATAATCGAACTTTGGGTCTGATTCATATTTGCAGGCAAAAGCCCCTGCCTCTGCTGGGGTTGGTGTAAATGAGTGTCAGACATTCCTTTTTGCTTCTCAGAGATGGCTACAGCATTTATCCTGGATCACAAGAAAAAATATCAAAGGGTTGGAAAGTGGGATGGGATCCAAGTTTAAGACTGTGATTTAGTGTGGAGACGTTGGAGATTTCTGCACTTTGCACAAGGACAGATATAAATCTTAGGTAATCCTGCTCCAGCAGAGAGGCTTTTCTTAAGGACTTCTACAAATGAGGCATCTCATTACCACCAAATATGCATCAAACAAAGGAGTGAGAGGAAATCTTTTTTATGCTGTACCAGTTCTTAGAGACCGTGACAAACCAAAACATCACAGAGGAATACAATTGTACTTAGGAGTTTATAAATATGGACCCAAGGACAGAGTTCCATGAAATGATGAGGTCTGGCTTCAGCGTTATCAAAGATGAAAAACTCCAAAGCCACATTATCCAGAGTATGAATTCACTCCACTCAATAGAAACCATTCATACTTGAAGTATTTCTTTAAAGTGATTTCTTCTGTCTAGTAGAATTTTTCTCACATAGAATATCATGTATCTGTACAAGGCATTGCTGAAATGTCCTCCGTTCTCACAGTTTTACACTGTGCGCTTGCTCTTGAATATTCAGTCTCAGGCACTTCATTGCCTGCTGCCAAAGTAGCTTCAGTTCATCTGTTTAGCAGGCTCCTCTGGCCTTGAGGGAAGCAGTAAGTTTCCTGCTGTGGAATGACTCACAGGATCACCTCATCCTGTGTGAGGGTTGTGACAAATGGTCGGTGGTCACCGGCAGGGTGATCCCTCCTTTCCCGTCCCACACACTCACCCATCCCTCATGACCAGCTGGGCACTCAGATGTCTGTGACTCCTTATCCTTCTCTCCCAGTTAGAGAAACCCATAAAACACAAGTCCCAACAGGCTCTCGACACAAACCCATCTGCTGCTTTCCAGTTACACCAAACATACCACAAGCTTTTATTTTCTAGGAACCATTAGGTTCCTTGTGCACATCCATAAAAACACCATGTGGTAGCTGTGCTGATCTGATGCCAGGTTAGATGTGCTCAGATTTAAGGCAGATCATGTTTGTGATGAGCGATGCCTAGCTATGCCCAAATCCACTAAAATTACCTTGAAACCATGGGCTGTTACAACTGATGGTATGCAGAGTTACTAGAAGTTAAGACTCTTTTCTTCAACTCCTAATTGGGATCCGCAACATCTTTGAGTGTCTTACCGTTGTCTTGAAATAAACAGGATGTATAGATTTCTTTATGAAGAAAGAACATTTTGAATTTGAACTGCTGCCCAAGAAATTAGAATAAAGCTTTTTTTTTTTTTTTTTTTCTTCTTGGAATGAGCACCAACTTATGCACAAAGATCTGATCTTACAAAAGGCTTTGGTGGTACTGACCTCTAAGGAAATATGGAGCCTGACTCTGGGACCTGTTAGCTTTTGCCCTGGGCACCAAAATCTGTTCTTGCAGGTTGTGACAGTTAGAGCCCAGCTGAAAATCTGGTGCTGCTTTCAATTCCTTTAGCTTTCAGGTTTAATAAGGATCATTAAAAACAAAAAAGGAACATTTGTTTCTAATCAGTTGCCCTACTTCTTATGCCCTGAAAGTAAGAATACGATTACTGAGAGATATGGATACAGTTTATTAATGAACTTTTAAGTACATTTAAAAAGTAAAAGCCAGGAAACTATAGCCGCAGGTTGAAATTGTTACTGGAAGGAATGGAACCATTTACAATAAAATGTAATAATAAAGCACAAAAAATAATTAAGAAAGAATTGTTTGCTTGGGTATTTGCTTGTCATTTTATTTTACTCTGCAATTTTAAAACACAAATCTTTGCAAATAAACAGTTCATACATATTAGCAGTAAGGATGTTGTCAATTCCATTTTAAGTAGTTGAATAACAAAATTATAGCTGCAATTGGATGCTGAAGAGTGGAGACAGATGGATACAGTACATATTTTTTCCTATGAACATTAGATAGTTGGTGATTGTTGAAAGGAAGTAAAAACCAAGTACCTTAAAATAATTTTTATTGCCTTTTCTCACCATTTGTTTCTGCAATCTTATGCAAAACCAAAAGGGTTTGTTTAGAAAATTCTAGAAAGAAAGAGTCTTGAGAACATTTGTGCATATGAAACCTTACAAAATGGTTCATAAACCATAATTTTCTATCATTTTATTAAAAAAAAAGTGTAGGTCACCTTCCCCCTTTTATCAAATGAGCCAAACTTTTCCTTCCAAATCTGCAACATAATTTTCTCTATGGAACGATCCCTGAGGAACCATATTTAAACCAGATTGCTAAATGGTATACTAAAGTTATTACTTGCAAACATTTTTAAATGAAGATGCTAAAATCTCTGTATTTGGATATATTTGTATTATCTGTCATTAATTGGGTGCAGATCTGATCTCTATCCAGAATTTAATTCAGGCTGGTCAAAAGTCTTAGCCTCTGCTATTCTGCCTTTTGGAACAAGTTTCATAGAACTCTGCTATCTCATTAAATATCCAACAAGTTTCAGTTTGGGTCAAAACATTGTAATTTCATTAAACCACTCTTAAATTCAGCCTTGTTATTTATGCATATGTTTTACTTTACCCCTCTTGACATTTTAAGCCCAATTTGTATATGAAGCAGTACACAGAATGAAATTGCAATCACAGTCACCATTATTATATCTGGATAAAGTGTTATTCTAAGGTTGCAATAAGATGCTGACTGGTGAAGATTCAGTCTCTGGTACCAATTTCATCCTTCAACACACTCAGTGTTTTGAGAGATTTGTTTGAAGTACTGTATTTTCTGGAGAAAGAAAATAGGACCCTTTGCCCAGAGAGTTTTTATTAATGTAATTCATGGAATGAGAAATTCCCTTGGGAATGGCAGTCTTGCTTTCTAATTTAATGTTCACTTTTATTTTTGACAGAGCTTTCATGCAGCTTTTGAACTTCCCTTCACCCCTCTTTCTCAGCACCACATCTTCCCAAGAGTCTGCTCACTTCAGGAACCTGAGTGTCCCACGTGCTGTCCTTCCAAATATATCAGCTCAGACCTTTTTTCCATGAAAGAGGAATGAAAATTAAACACATGAATAGCAGGGCTCAGTGAGATACATCTTCCCAGCCTGGACAGTTACTGCCTATGCCTGCTTTAGCAAGAAATTTGGAGCTTAGTCTCCCATATTTACACTACCCCAGCTGGGAGTTTTTCCTTCAGACAACGTTTGGCCTTGTCCCCTGAGAAAAGCATCCCCAACACAGGTGGTTCAAAGACATCCAAAGCGCGAATCAGTGATTCAGACCCCTATACTCTCCTCCTCCCATGACCCCAGGGAGTTGGAATATGTTTAATAGGCATTTGGGACAGAGCTTCTTCTGAATCTAACTGATCTCGTCTGTGTGCTGACCAGTGACAGGACTTGAGGGAAAGGCCTGAAATTTTGTCAGGGGAGGTTCAGGTTGAATATTAAGATAGAGGTTCTTCACCCAGAGAGTGGTTGGGCACTGAGACAAGCTCCCCAGGGCAGTGGTCACAGCACCAAGCCTGACAGAGTTCAAGAAGTGTTTGGACAGTGCTCTGAGGCACAGGGTGGAACTGTCAGGGTGTCCTGTGCAGGGCCAGGAGTTGGACTCAATGATCCTTGTGGGTCCCTTCCAATTCAGCATATTCTGTGACTCAGTGATTCTGTAGTTTGTATGCACCAAAATTGCTCTGCAAGTCAAATCAACATGATGGGAGATTAACTCTGTAATCAACCTAAATAAAAATGTTAGCATAGACACAGTACAAGCTTCCTGGTTTATTTCAAATGCGATTACTTTAACTCAGTTTAGGAATCAGAACTAGGACCCTTTCTCTTGTACACTATAGCAAATCCTCTCTCTGCATGTGGGGAGGGTGGACTGCATGATACCCATGTATGAAAGCTGTGTCAAATGGAATTGAATCCATGCCATGCCAGTGGGACTGAAATTTCAGTTCAGTTCAGGACAGAGTGAGATTGCCATTGGTATTTAGCAGAGGTTAATCTACAAAGTAACATGTATTGCCTTACACAACTGGTATCCAAAGAAGCATTTTTCAATCAGGAATGGTTTTGTGCTTCACTAGCCTGGCAGGTTAGTGAAGAATGTGATGTTCCTGCTGAAAGGCGTAATTGAATTAAGTTCACTCACTTAAAAAAATCCTTAATTCTATTGCAATTATTTCCTGACATCAGTATGAAAAGTTATACAATTTATCAATGTTTAGGCTTTTCACTTGGTTTGGGATTTTTTTTTGTAATTTTGGTTTGGTTCGGGCTTGTATTTTGTGTTTTGGGATTTTTTTCCCACTTCTTTCTCTCCTGGATGGTTAGAGAACAGTCTCTTCCCTTCAGTTTACTGTCCATTTGTGATCAGTCTCGGCATAAGGAGATTAGCTTACAGTTCTGCTTTTTGGGCTTATTTTTGTATATGGAATTGCACTTAATATCAGCACTTTTATTTTCTGAGGCTATTTATTAGACAAGAACTCCACTTAAAAAATTACAAAAATTTACAAAACCTTAATTTTGTGCCAATTTAATACAATAGATTATCTTCTCATTGACAGGCATGATTTGTGTTGTTTATTATATTTAAAATTCCTCTAAAGTGGATCCAATTACATTTTCATGCTTTTCTTGCTTTGATGTAAATAAAAACCTATCCACATTCTTTCTTTCAGCTAATACCTAGTAGGTCTCTGGTTGAGGAGCCAGATCTGCTTCCATTTACATGGTTACAGCTCCCACTAACAATAGAGACTGCTGGATCCTTAGGCATTATCTCATTATTAAAACTAATTATGGGAGTGTTAACAAAAGCTGAGTAAGCACTGAATCCTAAGTTCATGACTGTATCCTTCACCAGCATTCCAGCCATACCAGTATACATGGCAGATTTGAATGCTTCTTTTCATTGGCTGTGGGTTTTTAATTCTCCTTACTTACCAACTTGGAATCTACGGTCTCTGAAACAAAATAAATTAAGTGGAAACCCTAATAATCCGAAATCATGATGTGCCATTAACACAGAGCTACTTATCTGATTATGTACTTGTTCTTTGGGTTAGGTTGCATCACCAAAGGCTAGCTCAAAACTGGCTAAGCACACAGCTAAGCCAGCCACATCTTTGCACAGAAATGTTATAATACTTTTTAGCAAAAGCAAATTATCCTTATAAATGGTACTGTCAATAAGAATTCTTCTTGCTGCACATCCCATCAACTAATAATTGTTAGAGTATACATTCTGGAACAGCAGAAGAGGCTCATTGTTACTTTCAGGTCCTTGAAATTCTCAAAGGACAAGCATTCATTTACGGAATTAGAATGAAAAAACACAGATGGCCAGAATTGATAATGATACTAAAAGCAGTTAAGGACCAATCCGGGAAGCATTTACTTAGATGGCTCCTTTTCATGAAAGTAGTTCTACTAAATTAGAACAGATTATACGTATAAGAATGGGATGCACAAATGTCAGAAAAATACTTAAAACTTGTAGTGGGCTGTGTATTATGTCTAGTTAAAAGCATTCCAACACATAGTCCTATTCTTCAATCTTTTTGTTTCATGAAAATGCATCACTCAGCTTTTCCTTTCCCTGCTGCAGAAGTGGTCTGAAGATGTGTTGAAGAGAGTGAGTGCTTCTCACCATACCTCCAGTGGCAAGTTGAGACTCTACAGATAGCTAATCGATAGTACCAATTTATGTTTAATTTAAATTTTCATCAGTAGGAACATACCTTAAGATTTTATCTCTGAGATGAGATGAAATCCATAACAAAAGAATATATTAAGAACATTAAATGCTTCTGTTGGATATATAGGCCATATCTATTAATCTGGAATTTCAGTGTGTGAGATTCTTTCATAGTCTATTTCCTCAGGGCCATAAATCAGGTGTGCAGGATTTCCTTACCAGTGTCAAGACCAGCCATTAAACATCGTTTATGCTGACAGTTATCTTCACTGATCAAAGAACAATTTGGGTTTCACAGCCATGCATCCAAGTCAATTCAAAATCCTCCCAGGCTAAATTTTTGGGAGGACCTTGCATCCATCAGGTTTTTTTAAACATTTCCATTAGTAATGACAAAATTGATTAAATAGGTTCCTCTAGTTCCTCCTCTCCCACCACCCTCCCCCACACCTTTTGTCTTTCAGTCTCCAGCCCATTTGCTCTCTGTCTGGATTTTTTCCTTTACACCTCCCCTTCATCCTTTTGCCCTCTTCCATGACCTGTGATTTCTTTTCCCTGTGTGGTTTGCTCCCCTCTGTTTGCCTCTGCTTTTCCCACTCTTGTTTTAATACTCCCTCTCTCCTCCTCCCTTTCCTCTCCTTCCATCCATTCTTTCTGCCCAGGTTCTGTGGCAGAGAGGGCAGCTTCCGTGATGGCATTCAGCTTTTCTAGACTGCTGATCATGAACTGATCTTTTTGAAGATCATGTTTTAATTAATACATCTGGAGTTATACCCCAGTATGAGTACCACTACAATGAGAATCTTTATAGAGCGGGCAATCAGAAAAAAAAGAAAGCTTATGTCTGTCAATTAATCTGACTAATTTTCCAGGGTACAACAGCTCAAAATATACTGCCTTCCTTCCTGGAGCACAGATCCCCTTGCTTCCCCCATTAATTACCTAGAAGGCAGAAGGGCACTTGAGCAAGCCCTAAAAGTCAAAGGACTGTGAACAAAATACTAAAGCTGATAATAAATTCCCATTATCTATCAGGCCAAAGTGGGCATAACTTTCGTGGTGCAACAGAACACAGTTTGCCACTGGGCTTCCTCATTAGCACATCTGGTAGCTCTGGCTGGCCTCATGTGTACTTGCAATTTTGGTTGTTTATGCTTTTGGAACTCAGCTGTATTCATACTAAACCTTATTTTCCTGACTCTGCCAATGACAGGAGATCTCGGAGTGTCTGTAAATTACATTCATATCTCAGACTGATGCCTTGGGATGTTAGAGGAAAGTGGTTGCTCTACCCTGGCATTCAGCACAAATCCAAAAAGGAATTTTCAAGGCAGATGGATATCCTTCCAGGACATGAGCACGAGCATGAGCTCTTGCAAGTCATTGCACTGGATAAAAGATTAACTGAGAGAAATTCTGAGATACAGGCTACACCTGTGATGAGATTGAATGTTCACAGTGGTCACTTGTAACCATAAAAATCCATCCACCTTTTTTCCCTCTTAGATCTTTATCTTTTTGTTTGTTTATTTGTTTGCAAACAACTCTACAAGTTATAGCGTTTTTGCAATGGTCAGAGAATAAAAATACAGTAACATTTTTTGCTTGGTTTGCTTCTTCCCTTTGAAGAGGATTCACTGGGAAAATCACAAGGAAGCTTTTTAATAGGAGAAAAATTTGTGTGAGGGAATGTCAATCTGATCATGATAGACTTCCATTTATAAGCTCTGATGTTTCCAAAGAAGATTTTGAATAGAAACTTCACATTCATACCCACTTGCTGATAAAAATCATTGCAATTCAGGTGCTGTGATTAACTTAGATATTAAGTGAGATACAATTCCTGGTCCCTTCCAGTAGGCTGAGATCTGCCTCTATCAATTCATCCCAGCCTCCTGTGCCTCTGAGGAGTAACAATTAGGGAGAAACAAATACCTGATGACCATGATTAGGTCTAACTCTTCTAGAAATATTTTTTAAAGCAATAATAAAAATGTGCAAGTAACAACAGATAACACTGGAAAACCTCTCTTATTGCACTTAAAGACTCACTCAAATGTAGTTTCTTTTTCTGTCATCAGAAAGGAGCTGCTTAGGAATTTAGGTCTAGACTGGGATCTCCTAGTTTTCATCCTGTGTGGAAAAGCAGAATGCGTATGGTACTAGCTGTAGGCTGCATCACAGAATTCTCCTGCACAGCCTCAAGTAAAAGATCCCTCTGTGGCTGTTTCAAGTTTTTGCAGACTGTTAGTAGTCTGGCAGGAGGAGAAGGGGTTGGGAAAGCATGTTTGGAAACTCTTAAGCTAATGATAACCCTGTTCTGGATCAGCTATAATAACATAAGGGTCATATTCCAGCAAAACTTCCACGTTGGACTGAAAAAGAGTTCTGACTTTGAAAAGCAGGGAGGATTTTACCTGGATAATTTCCCAGCGTAATTAGGTATTTTCCAGATATTTAGGTATTTTCCTAAATAATTTCCAATACTGCAAAAATGTGTACAGCATGGCCTCCCAAGCAATTCTGCCAGCTCAGCTGGGCAAGCTGTGAGCTCACATCCCAGCAGAGTGTACACTGGGTGTACTCCTTTTGCCACCAAGGAAAAGTAGGAAAGATCTGTAACTCTGCCCTAAAAAATGAGTTGTGTGCACATTTTTGAGCTGTGGGTGTATTTGGTTGATGTACGCAGCATAATCAAGCAGAACCTTAAGTGAACATAGCCTGGTAGGAACTCACAGAGATGGTCTGAGCAGGCAGAAATCTGGTTAGGGAAACTAAAGCCCTGGCAGAATTAAACCTGGCCAGAGTTATCAAGTGCAACAAGAAAACCTTCTACCGGTACATCAGTAATGAAAAGAAGACTAGGGAAAGTGTGAGCCCTCTCCAGAAGAAAACTGGAGAAGGCCAAGGTACTCAATGAACATTTTTGCCTTAATCTGCAGCTGCAAGTGCTCCAGCCACACTGCCTAAGACACAGAAGGCAGTGTCAGGGACTGGGAGAATGAAGAATCATCTGCTGTAGAAGCAGACCAAGTTCAAGAACATCCAAAGATCCTGAAATTGCACAAGTCTATGGGGCCTGATGAGATGCATCCATGTGTCCTGAGGGAACAGGTGGGTGAAGTGACTAAATTACCATCCACTATTTTTGAGAAATTGTGGCAGTCCTGTGAAATTTCCACTGACTGTAAAAGCAGAAAGATAACCCACCATTTTTAAAAGGGAAATAAGGAAGAATCAGGGATCTACAGGCTGGTAAGGCTCACCCTGGTGCCCAGCGAGGTGCAGATCTTCCTACAAACTGTGCTGAGGCACATGGAAAAAAAAAAGTGGTGATTGGTGACAGCCAGCATGGCTTCACTAAGGGCAAAAAGTGCCTGACAATTGTGGTGGCTTTTTACAACAGGGTTACAGTGTCGGTGGATGAGGGAAGAGTGACTGACACCATCTGCCTGGACTTGTGCAATGCATTTTACACTGTCCCACACAACACCCTGTCTCTAAACTGTAGAGGCATGGATTTGATGGATGGGCCGTTCAGTGGGTAAGGAATTAGATGGATGAACACACTCAGAGTGTTGCAGTCAACAGCTTGATGTCCAAGTGGAGACCAGTGATGAGTGGTGTCCCCCAGGGATCAGTAGTGGGACCAGCACTGTTCAACATCTTTGTTGGTGACATGGACAGTGGGATCGAGGGCACCCTCAGCAAGTTCACTGATGGCACCGAGCTCTGTGGTGTGGTCAACACACTGGAGGGAAGGGATGCAATCCAGAGGGATCTGGACAGGCTGGAGAGGTGGGACTGTGCAAACCTCGTGAAGTTCAACAAGACCAAGTGCCACGTCCTGCACCTGGGTTGGAGGAATCCCAAGCACAAACACAGGCTGGGTGGAGAATTGAGTAGCCCTGGGGAAAAGGACTTGGGGATGCTGTGGGTGAGAGGCTGGACATGCCCCGGCCATGGGCACTCACAGCCCAGAGAGCCAAACGTGTCCTGGGCTGCATCCAGAGCCCCGTGGGCAGCAGGGCAGGGAGGGGATTCTGCCCCTCTGCCAGCTCTGGTGAGACCCCCCTGGAGCCCTGCATCCAGCTCTGGGGTCCCAGCACAGGAGGGACATGGAGCTGCTGGAGAGAGTCCAGAGGAGGCCACCAAGGTGATCAGAGGGACGGAGCACCTCTCCTGTGAGGACAGTCTGAGATGAGGCTGTTCAGTCTTAAGAAGAGGAGGCTCTGGGGAGACTTGATAGCATGGTCTAGTACCTGTAAGGGGTTTGCAAAAAGCTGGAGAGGGACTTTTTACAAGTCTTCAGCAACCTGGTTTAGTGGAAAATATCCCGGCCCATGGCAGATGCTTAAGGTCCCTTCCAATCCAAACATTCTGGGATTCAATGATAATATGTGTCCAGAATTGACAAATGGAAAAGAGGAAATGTACTTTAAAGATTAAATCAAACAGTAGACACAGCATCTCTTCTGAACACAGTGGCATAGAAAGGGAAATTATTATGAAACAAAAGAAGAAAAATAAGGGAAGGCCATTCTGGGTTTTGTGGATGTAAATGCACATCCCTGGTACCTGCCATCAAGCAGTTTTCACAGGCTGGCTTCAGCAGATCATCTACGAGTGCTTTGCAAGAGACCAAAGATAAGTTAGTAGTATATCCTCATTGTGCCTATTAGTTTTTAAATTTCTTTCTTGATGTTCTGGAAAAGCACTTTGTAAAAGCCTTTCCGTCTACTCAATGCAATCTCAGCCTGCATAGAGAGAAATTCCTGGTGCATTGAAAACTATCTGCCTATGATACTCCTTCCCCAGCACAAACAGGGCAGTAAATCTGGTTCCAGAAAACTGCTTTGAAGACCTGCTTTTAGAGCCCTTACAAGTTCTGTTGTCCTCATATTTTGAGAAATGTAAAGGGCAACGACACCAGGAGTCTGCATCTCCTACCCAGCCACTGGGGTTGTGGGTGAAAAGGGCATTCTCAGTCTGTAGTTTCTAGAAAAATCAGGTATTTGTGTGTCTAATTAGAAGAGGGAACTACTGACCTTCAGCAGTAGACCTTGCCCTTTGCCGTTCCCTTTGTCCTTTTCCTACAGTCCCTGAGGCTGTGAATCTTGTTATGCCTGCCCAGAGGGTGATCAATAATGTATTGGCCTTACATTGATCCGGTTCAGCCTCGCCACAGAGAGCAGCAGCACTGACAGAGCAGGAGGCTGCTTCGGGAGCAGAATAACTGTTTTCAGCCCATCACCCTCAGCAGGGAAACACACATGTTTTTTGAGTTATGAAAGCCTAGACCCTGCTGTTAGTGGGTATTTGTAAGCTGTGTATCTTGATACTTGGGAGAAAAACCAGAAAGAAGCCAGATGACACATCACATCTTTTACTTGCTTAAAATTAAGAGTGCTTGTCTTGTGAAAATCATACAATTTCTACATCACCTTTATTCTGGACAGACATGCACATGTAACCCATAAACGGTGTGCTGGAAAACTCCCAAATTCTTAAGGCAATAGGCACGTTAGCCTCAAGCAATATCAGATTAATCCATCCCAAATAAAATAGAAATGAAAGGCACAAATCTTGACTGCATTTTCAAAGGGAATTGTAGCTGCCAGCCATCTAACTATGTTTACATGTTCCTCTGCCCAAAATGCAAGTCATGGTACACTGGTGAAACAGGAAACTTACACATTCCACAGGGTCCAGACATCACAAAAACAACCGTGAAAAGTTCACACGGCAGGTCAGCTCGTCCTGCATTGCTTCAGCAAGGCACCACGCATTTGTGAACTGGGAAACTCATTGTAGGTGCAGCCCTGGCAGGACTGCAGACATGCCAGAAAATGTGCCTAAACTCTGCTGAGGGCTGTGTGGGTGTGCAAGCAAGCTGCTATTTAAAACCATTAGCTGTCTAACATGAATGTGCTCACTATTAACTAGGAATATTACAATTAGACAGTCCCTGTTTAAGCTGACTTTCAGTTGTCATATCTCCTTTACTAGACATCCAGTACAATTCTTGGCTTATCCCATTTCCTTGATATGATAGTACTTAAAAATGATAGAAGTCAGTCTAAATTCCTAGTATGATGAATATAAATTCTTTCCAGTAAAAAAAAAAAAAATATTTTGCTTTCCAGGCATGACCACAGCCACATTTAGCCTTCAGCCTTCGTTATTTTGAGTAAATTCATCAAATAGAGGGTTTAAATTAGAGAGGAGCCAGAATCAGAAACCTGGATCCTTACCAAGACTCTGACCTTGGGCAGGTTTCAATTATTGTTCAAGCGTTTCAGCTGGGCCACTCTCTATAAAAAAAGACCAGACCTAAACTCTTAATCTGGATATGCTGAAAATGCAAAGGAATTCAGTTTCAGATTAAACAGCAGAGCTAGAGTTTGCAAAGAGCTGAAACCAATTTGTCATTACAAAATGATGGCTTCAGGTGACTCCATTTTGGGGTGTTGGATATGAGAGAAAATTAAGATCTTGATTTCTTTAATGTGGTTTCTTGAAACATTTTGAACATCTATTTTAGAGTGATTTATACCTGAAGTCACTTATCCTGTTAAAATTCTTCTTATTCCATAGAACTCTTTAATGTTGGCCAAGATCCACTTGAAATTAATTTTTTCACAGGTATCTAATAGATTTAATAACAGAATAATGGTGATTTTGTATATATTAACTCATCTGGCACACTTCAAAGTATTTGGAAGTGTAATTCAATGTGTACAAGTCTGCTTCTGCTTTACCACCGTGCCAGCAATACCATCCGTATAATCCACTCAGAGATGTCCACTGAGGTTTTACACTTCAATATGTACCAAGTAAATCCTATAAATAAGCATGTAGCTTTCCTGGCATTTTGGCACCACAAGTAGACACATGCTGAGCCTTCAGATTGCAATCCAGAGGGCATCCTGGAAAAAACAAGCCCCCTATACTTTTGTGTAAAAAGATCCTTTAGCCTGCAAAATCATCTGGCAAGCAGGCTAAGGGGAAGGTGATGTCCCTCTGCAGAGCTTGCTGGTCTAACGCTACCGTAACAACAGAGAACAGGCAAAGCCAAATTTTGTTCTGATTTGTGCCTTCTGAATTGAAACTCTGATGACAAGGAAATTATGCTGGTGTATATGGCAAGAAAACTCAAGCCCAAAGTGAAGCCTGTCCCAAGCCAGTTCCAGCACATTTAATATTGATTATGCCATCCATTCCATTTCAAGTGAAATGTCTTGTCTGTACAAGTCTGTTAAAGTCTTTCAGCACAGCAGTCTGTGCTTGCACCCAGCTGTCCTTAAAACAGCACCCACACCAAGACTTTTGCTAAAACACACTTGCTATTTACTGGCCTTTCTCTGCTAACGGCTGTGCTTTTAATATGAACCCAGAACACACGTTTTTCATTTCCTTAGAATAGTAAGAAATCTTTTTACAGAAACTGCTGCCTAAGCAAATTACAACTCTATAATATTTCCATTAAGAGATCTTACTTTACCCGATGTCGAATGCTTTTGGTGGTGTGTTTCGAAGTCCAGAAACATGGAGTGAAAATTGTTCTTGTGACCACAGAAGCACTTTAGACTTTTCTGGTAAGGCCCATGTCCAGGTCCTTTAAACATAGGTTTGCTTTATGCTTCTTTTTCCTTTTGTAAGTCATAGGGATTTAGAAGAGATACAGATTTCTTTATGAAGATTGTTGCCTAAATGAGAACAGAATAACCTTCACAGGATTTATGTTACACTTTGCCTTATTGGGAAGAAACAGGCACATCTGGGTGGTAGCTGCATCAGCAGGACACAAATATAACAGCCTGGGGGTCACTGGTGGTCGGTACAGGTTAAAGCCATCAGTGGCTTCTGAGGACCTGGTGGGGTAAGAGACAGTGAAGAGAAATGTAAACCCTCCTTCACTGAAGTGATTCATTTCCCCTTTGCTCTGCACAAAGCTGCTTCTCTTGGGAATAAAATAGCTGTGTTTGGTCCAACACAGTGGAGCAAAGTGTCAAAAGTTTAAAGCCATCTATAGTAAAACCCATATTATAGACTCAAATATGTGGCCTGGGAGCCTGATTTACATATGCATGCAGGAGGTTGTTGACTTTTCTGTACATGCATTGTAGATCTATGTCAAACTGAATCCCACATTTACTAGTCAGGCTTTCAGCAACTACAGGTGTAGTTTCACATTACATTGCTTTGTATTACATAATCACAAACCAGCATTTGCAGGTGTTGCAGTTGTGTGCCTGTGCCCTAGCAACTTTGCAGACTACCTGGTTGTGTGCCCACGGACAGATAAGAACCAACTCCCAGTGTAAAAGGCCTCTGACAGAGTACATCTGTGTGTGTGCAATGTCTTGGTTTTCTGTAACTTCTTTGACATGTTGTCTACTTCCCATTTCATTCAGCTTGAAGGAGTCAAGGGAGGGTCCTTGTATTTTATGAAGCTAAACAGATGCCACAGTTCTGACACCCAAGATGGGGAGGGTACACAGTGCTTTATTTACATTAGTTATCAGAAACAAAAAAATAAAAAGCCAATGAGTCTGAGAGTCCCACTTGGACTCCTTCCAGCTGCAGAGGAATGTAAGGATAAAGACGAGGAAGAGTTTACTCAGGAAAAAACAGGATCTGGCTTTGCATTACAAGGCTGGAAACAAGGTTACAAAAAGTAAACAAAATAGAAAATCTCCTTTACTGTTTCACCGGCCTGTCCCTTACCTGTGATTCCCCTGACGTGTTCTGTACTGCAGATGGTGCGGTATATGTGCCTGGCATCACCTGCCTCAGCAAGCAGGTGACTTCATGAGACCAGAAGCCCTCCAGATACACAGGCACTTTCACGTCCAAGCAAAAGCTAAACAATTTGATCAGGACTGTGATATTCAAGTTCTGTAGGGGTCCTGATTCCCATCCTGCCTGTCCCTCAGTTAGAAAGGCCACTCTCTTAAATTTTTCTCAAACTTTTCGTTCTTCAGGCAGCATATATTATGGAAAAATCCTTCTCAGCCCCACTGTGTCCGTACCATGCTATGTGTTTGCTGTAAACCACTTCTATTTTGTTTAGAGGTTTTGGTTTGCTTCTGGAGGTCTCACACCCGTAAGGCAGATCAGACCCCTGGGCACCTCTGCCCCAGCTTGCTGTGAGCTGCAGGACTTCCCTACCTCACAGGTGAAGAGGTCACTGCAAAGAACTCAGCTTCAAGCTGGTTGACTTCATAACCCAGTTAGCACTGGGTCTGGAAGGAGAAAACAGGAAAGGACTACGTCAGGAGATGTGTGATAATCTGAGGGGAAGGCTTCTCTGCATGGAGGTCTGGATGGGATAATAAACAGAGGCGTAATTACAGAGCTGGGAAATGCAAGTTCTCAGACCTTGATTCAAATTGACATTTGCTGTGAAGGGAAGGGGAAAGTGTGATCAAGCTGATTAGACTGGGATGGGACTCATCCCAAAGGACTGCAAAGGCTTAGGGCTGATACTAGAGGGAACAGGCAGGGTGGCTGTGTGCTGACACTGCGGCAAGGCAGGGATTAATCCCAGGAGCACTCCAAGGCACTGTTTCTGTTGTCAGGAGCTGATGAATTGGGATGTGGTTCAGAGGTGGTGCTGAGCTAGGGGAAGCAAGTAATTCAGCTGTGTTTTTCAGTCTGACTCTGCACACGTGGCCAGTAAATCCATTCCTTTAACCTTCCTGCTTGCCAGGAGTCAGTAGGCAGAATTCCTACATCCCTTAGTCTCCTCCCTGGCTGTGATTACCTCTTCATCCAGACCACAAGTTAGAGGAAAAGATGGGATTTCAAGGAGAAAGGGGAAAGTGGAAATCCTGGTGTGCAGGGAACAGGGATGCAAATAACTTTTACTTGAGCATCCATAAAAACTTTTAAACAGTGTCTTTTTTACCAGTGCATTCTCTCAAGTGAGTTAGGCACAGTTTTTCAATGGATTCATCCATGTCTACCAGCTCTGGTTCTTGAAAACGCCTGAACCGTGCTATGACAGTGAACAACCTTTCATTCTGTAGGCTGGATAGAAGTAGCAGTGATGCACAGATCAATCACTCCTGCCTCAGAAACAGGATCCATAACTTCATTTTAGATTTGCCTCTTCCACAAATGTATGACATGCCAGCAATCTGGCATCTGCTCCTTCCATTCCTCTCAGCAGGCTCTCTCCTCCAAATGCTGTTCTCCCTCAGTTTCTCTGCTCCATCCTCTCCTGGTGCTCCTCCAGCCTCCCTGATTTTCCACTCTTGTTCTATGGGTTCCTGTCTTCATCCATTCCACCATGTTCAGCTGATCTTCACATTATTACACCTTTCCCCCACTTATTCACAGATTAACCCCTCCATGTCTGAGCCAAATTTTGTAGATGCTTTTCCCAACAGCTACACCTACCTAACCAGTTTGTACCCACACTTCTGGTTACGTCACCCTCACCTCTCCCTGTTGCTCGTGTTTATGGTGCCACATGTGATATTAAGTGCTGCAGCAGGTCACAACACTAAAAGTCTACGTGGAGAAGGAGGAAAAAGCAATGCCCGTTTGCAATTCGCTTCAGAGCTCCTCTGGCTGCGTGGGAATAACACAGGGGTGGAGATGGGAGAGGAGTGAGTGCTGGGAGCGCTGGAAAACCACAGGCTTAACTTGGCTTCCTCCAGACAAGCCCATTGCTCTGGGCATCTGCCTGTGTGGTGTATGGTGAGCAGGAACAGCCTCGCTCTGCCTGTGCCTGAGGCTGCCTGGGAGCCGTGCGACTGGGTTTGTGTGGCCCGGAGTCCAAACTAATGAGCTCCATTAAAGACAGGTTATACTGAACCAACCTCAAACCATCCTCTCCTGCACTTCCTCTGTTCTGCTCATCACTGACAGAGACAGAACTGAATTCCTCTCTCTCTCGCTTTCTTCCTTGCACAGCACACAGCACCACAGGGGCTCCAAATCAAGTGAGTCCAGCACATTTTTCCTGTGATTTTTTGCACATTCCTCAGATGTCAGCCTCATGGACTTAAAGCAGTTCGTGCATGCTGATGCCTACAGTGGTGCTACCTAGCAGACCCTTCCAGCTGCTTTGCTTCTTCTTCTATGGAAAATCTTTAGCATATCATAAGGCTGAAAATAATACTATTTTATGGGAACAGAGTTGTAAATATCTGAGATGTACCCAACAAATGAAAATTCCATACTGAACTAGATCTTTCCAGGTGAACTTTTAGCCCCACCTAAGGAATTTAATAGAAAATTCTATCCATATTATAAAATGTTATAGACTGGTTTAAATATTTTTTCTGAAGGCATTAACCTTCTGTGAAATTCACTTGACTGATTTCATAATGCTTCTCAGCTGCATACATTTAATATTCCCATTCTAATGGACAGCACCTTCTAAACTACACTTTTTGTCCAATGGTCTAATGAAAAAATTAAAGAGAAATCTTAAAAATATCAACCCATTGGCATATTGGTGAGAAAGGATCCAGAGCTGAAGACTAAAAGGTTGCTTTGCTCCAAAGCCTGGAATTCTTTGGCATGCCAACAAAGTTGCCAGCTGGCTGTAAAAGAATAAAAACGAGCAGAGCATCTGCAAGTTATTTACAGTAAGGGTAGAGGGAGGAGGGAGCAGCCCTCAGAGTTTATCAGTGGTATGCAGAGGTCAAAATGTTTATCAAACCAATTTGATGTGAAAAAGTCTAATGAGAAAGGGATTTTGAAAACTCTGAGCAAGTCCCAGGATGATGAGTGGCATCTTCCTAAGTGCACTTTGGTTCCCTCGGGAACCAGATGGAGGGGAAAAGAAGGATCAGTGGGAGGAAGGGGGAGGAGGCTGAAGGAAGCTGATTCCTGTGTCTGAGGGTGTGTGGCAACAGTGTGGAACTGCCTGTGCACAGTCAAGGCCTTGACTTGGGCTGTCTGGGACACCTTGCCCATTGTCCCCATTCTGCCTGCCCTGAATGGATTTCATTTTCCCTGTCTGGAATGCAGAAGACTTTCCTTCCAGACAGTTATGTACATATATATATATAAACAAAATGAAAATGCAGAGGAAGCACATGCTGGTCCCGCTCAGTCTCAGATGGCCTCTGGTAACTCCTGTCCCACACAGGAGGCTGGGGGAGGAAACAAAAATCCCCTCAGTCCTCTTCATTTTCCTGGATAATTCCCTGCTGGAAAAGCCCAGGCTCCTGTCCACCACACTGTCCAACTGTCCTTCACCACCCTGCAGCTCCCAGTGCCACTGTTTGCAGCATGCATGGCTCTGCCCCAGGAAGTGTGATGCTCCCTGCAGACCCTGTCCAGCTCTTCAGGGCTCTCCCGAAGCGCAACACTGGTCATTTCTGGCTTCTCTCTTCAGCCTGGGGCTGCTGGAGTTGCAGAGGATTTCCAGGAATGGGTTAGTTTCCCAGCTTTTGCTGTCACTGCTGGAGCACAAGGGGCTTTCCAACATGCAGACTCTTATTCCTGACACTGACTCAGAAGGAACACTAAAGTGGGTGAGTGTTTTAGCCTGCATCTACCCCAAGAGGTGAAATGTGAGCATTAAATCCCCTATTTTAGGTAAATTCAGATCCTCAGATATGAGGGTTATGAAAGAAAACATGAACCAAATTTTGTCTTCTCATTTTTCTGTTTTCAGCTCTGCCCATCAGTGAAAGTGTGTAGCTCCCGATGGACACTTCTTCCCCAGTACAGAGATAGTTAGGGCCCTCCTGGAGAGGAAATTCCGAATTTCATCACGAGGAGAGTTCACTCCATCCCTTTCCCTTTTGTCTCTCTGTCCAGTCTTCATCCAGAACCTCTGTGATAATCAGTTCAGCCAGAGGTGAAGTGCTTATGGTAAGGCTGGATGGGAAGGATCAGCGTGAGAAACAACGATGTTTTCACAGTTACTGGGCAACACAAGGAAGGGTGCTTGTTGTGGAGCTCGGCAGAGCCGCGTTCAGCCCACCGTCGGGGGCGAGCTGAGCTGTGAGGCAGCAGCACTGTGCAGCAGCAATCTCCCACCCGCAACCATTCCTCGGGGATTAGTCACTGACTTCCCAGAAAACGAGATCCAGTCCTGAGGGTCTAAAACTTTGCTCTCTGGTTTGTGAGCGGTGGTTGGAGTGACTCCTCAGAAGCAAACGCAAGCACAGAACTGGTTTAAGCAAGAGCCTTTGGCTTTTTTCCTCCACACTCCTGCCTGAGGACATTTCTTAGCCGCTGGTAGGGGCTGTTCGTAAGTGAGAGCACAGTCTAGACATTAGCCGTGAGCAATGGCAACTGGTTTCTGGTGTGTGACTACCAGGGAGTAGTGGCAACGCCTCGTTCCTCAGGCTGTACCTACGCTGCTTGCAGCTGCAGCGTACATTAGAGGTGTTTGCTGGTTGCTCTCAATGAGGTTATTTAATCCTAAGAGACTAAAACCACAGCAGGGCTAGACTGTACACAATCTGGTTTTCTCCTCACCCTGCTCTCTTTCCCTTGACAAACTGCCCTACCCTGAGCTCTGACCTGATCCCCTGCCTTCAGTGGTTTGAAAACATATGTATAAAAACCTGTAATAAAGTGCTTGAGTTAAGTTTGTCGAAATTAGTACCTGAACTCCTGTGAAAAATTACATTATCTTATTCACAGCATCCTGCTGGTAATTTCAGTCCTGTAAAAGCAAAACCAAATAGAAGTGGTGAGGTGGATATTTTAATTAAAAAACTACCAGCTGCTCAGTGTGTGGCAGGCCTGGGTAAGAGATGGATGGAGAAGAGCTGAACAAGATCCTTTGCTGCTCGTCAAGCACCCCACACCAAGCTTTTCTTGGCATTTAAAAGCCACTGTACCGCCCACCTCAACCCCCAAGATATGTGTTTTGAGACAGGAGTGACTACAGAAAGCTTTGGAGCTGACAACACAGCTTGTCTGTGCAAGGCATTGTAAAGCCTTGAGGACTGCTATGCAGGATGTTTGCAGCCCCTTTTCTCAACCTCTGGTGGAGGATTTGATGGGGAATTTAGTCTGAGAAGACAGTGACAAATGACCAGTCTGTGGAGAAGGGATTAGGAAGAAGGGGAAAGGAGAGAAAAGAGAAGATAATTCTGAAGGAATGTTGTTTTTGGAAGAACGTTTTAAAGAGGAAGCAGATCATGTAACAGCCATGGGCAATACCACTTGCATCTTTCATAAAAACAGGGTAAACCAGCACTGTGATTCACCTCACAGCATGACACCACCAGTCTTTGGACAAAGAGCCAGCGAGGGTCAGGGCTGGCTGTGCATCTGTGTCTCTTGGACAGTCACAAGCCTTCTCCTCCCCCTGTGATATGATTTACCTAGGAAGTGACAACATATCCCTGTCAATCCACAGCACAGCTCACCACATGAGACAGCTTTTTCCCCTATATCTCTCTCGAAAACAGAGCATAAACCCACTTTGGGGCTCCTTAATATGCAGGCAGCCCTGCTCTGCTCCAGCTCTTTGCAGGGAAGAGGAGCGAGTGCTGCCAGCCCAGGCAGCCCAGTGGCCAGGCACGACTCCAGCTCCGAGGGAGCGACAGTGCAATGAGACGATGCAGAAAACAGCTGTGTCAGGCCACAATGGCACAGTAGGGTGCATAAAGCTGGTATCAGCATCACTTTGATATTACTGGATCTCATTGCATTTGGAATTGCAATTACTGCCCCATTATATGTTGTTCCTGCATCTGGGCCTCCTTCCCATGCTCATAACCTATTTAACTGCCCCTGTTTCAATTTGAGAGAAACAAAACTACCTCCAAAAGCACTGAGCCCTTCAGCACCTTCTTCCATGTCTGTTTTAAAACCTATCCTTGTACTGGCATTAACTTTGCTTGTCCATTAAAAGGATGTCAGCTCTGATCTGCAGCAGGCACAGAGGAGTCATGCAAACCTTTCCACTTCCTCCAAGGTCAGTGCCTCCTGCGCTGTTACGTGGTTCCTTGGGGTACAGTGTTGATTCAAAATACAAATTCCATCTGGAAGGGATCTGATAGCTCATTGTCTGGCAGAAGTCATTTCCTTTAGGTAAAATGCCTTTTTTTTTCACACTTGGCATGTTTGACTGTTTCCAAAACAACTCTGCATGGAAGTGCTAGCACAGAGTGTTTTTCTGTTGCTTTGCCTCTGGACTCTCAGTAGGAGACATTCAAGGAGACTGTTCAGACCAGGACATCTCAACAGCAAGCATGGTCTTCTCTGAGCAGCTCCATGGGGTGTGACTCTGCCAGGGTCCTCACTGCCTCCGTGCAGAAAAGCAAAGTCTGTGCCACTTGTACTTGTGGTGTGAGAAAAACACTGTCAAATGTAAATAGGAAGGCACACCCAGGGCCACTGAAAAGGGAATTCCAAGAGCTATTAACTCACTCATTTCATTACTCTGCTTTCTTTGATAGGTCCTGTATTCCTGTTCCATGAGGTTTTCCAGAGACCTGTTTTCTTAGCAAGCTACATATTCCAGGGACAGGAAGGTACATACAGAAAAACCTGGTGTGGACAAACCCACCTCCCTCAGATGTGGGCTACTGGGGAACATTGCAGCCCAGTCCAGCTGCGAGAAAAGCAGGAGCTGTAAGGCCACTGCCAAACCATAGAGAAGCCTGGGGCAGGAGGTGGCCCACAGCAGCTTCATGACACTGGTCTTCACCCCCACCACAAAGGGTGGCCTGAATCTCTCCCAGATGTCCACATACCACAGCCTGCTTTTCCTTCCAGGCAACCACAGAAAGATTTATTTGTCTAAAGAAAGGGGAAGCAAGGATTTTAACTCCTCACTGCTGCAACTGGCCAGTGGATTGCTCCCTTATGTAGCTACCTACCAGGTGGTCTGAGCCTCCAAGTTAAGTAGCCCTGGGATCCTGGGATGCTGTTATTTAACTCTTCCTTAACTCAGGAGTGATGGAGACCTCCCTTATCACAGGAGGTAACACCATAAATTGCTACTAGTGTTCCAGAAGTAGTCAGACCCAGGCAGCTGTTAAAGATTTCAGCAAAATGATCTCCCCAGTTTCAATACAGCTGTGCTGAAATCTTTCCTTTGGTTTGTGCTTCAGACACTCCCAAGGAGCAGCTCACCCTCAGCATATACCCACACAATGTCCCTTGCAGCATGAATCACAGGGATTTGTTTATGCTGGGATGTTTCAATTTCCACCACAGGCTCCAAAGAAACTGCCACTGTCCATAGGCTTTATTCTTCTGCAATTCTGCCACCTTGGCAAGATGTCACATGGAAAATGCAATCAGAGCAAGTACTGACACTGCAGGAAATGTGCTTGGCAGTGCAAAGACATCGTTCTGCTCTCTGCCAAGAGCTCTCCCTCTCCATCCCACTGCCCCGGCATTTTCTGGGCTCTGATATTTCGCCCTCGTAACCATCCTGCGCCACACCTTATCCAGTAAAACTGACTTCACTTGTTTTTAGCAGCTTTGCTCTAAGATATGCCACAGGGCATTATTTATTATTCTGTAAAATGTTGAAACTTTGAGAACCTACATGGCTATATTCCTACTCTATTGTGGCAAGTCTTGCACCTCTTCTCTGTCAGGAGGACAGAGACACGTACGCAGAGGAGAAGAAAGTGCAGACTTTACACAAAATGCCTGCAGAAAAAGGCCTGGGTTTAGGCATCTTCTCATTTTTTAGCACCTCAGTTAGGTTCCTTGTTCAGTGTCTGCAGAAAATGGTGTGTTTGTTTAACTGCAAGAGCAAGTGGTGCTGGGGGACCACAAATGCATTTTACTAATAATAAACACTTACCATTCTGTTAAATCACACATAACTTAGCATGGATTTTCTTCGTGTCCTGCTGCCTGTAGCCCTATTCATCCTCCTCTGGAATTTCTGCTATTGTGCTGAGAGGTGAGACTTCTGCTTGGGCTACATTTTACCAAATACACAAGAATACTTGATACCATTTTATCGCAAGTGAAAGACAGAAAAACTTCTCTCTCTCAGAAAAATCATTGGGCCAGGAAACCTACAGACCTTTGTGATTATGGAGTGGGATTCCAGACATTTAATTTTAGCCACCTAAAAGTCATGGCATCTCACCTAAGATTTTTGTCTGGTCTCTGTCTATAATCAGTGAAAGGAGATAAGCCTGTCTGGTCATGACTCATTCCATCTATTTCAGGGTGGGGTGAATCACCCCTTTGCAGCTGCCTTGCTCTATCTGCTGACTACAGAAGGAATAAAAACAAATCCCTTAGACCAGAGATACTTAATCTGAAGTAGCTAGAGTTACAGCTAGAATCACCCACTCTTGGTAATACTGAGAAGCACAGTCACAGAGCCCTTCTGCTTCTTGGATGTTGTCCCGTGTGGGGAAAGCATTGCTTGATACTGAAAATAAAAGCAATGTATCTTCATCTCATTTCCACATGTTACTATGAAGGACTCTGCTGTTTCTTTTAGCCTACTACATTTTCACCCTCTGTACCTTCCTTGGATGCCAGGGAAGTTGTTCAGCAGTTGAACAGGTTGCCTGAATGTAGCGGCGCCGGCTGTCCCAGCCCATGTCCTGCATGCTCCCAGAGCAATGGAGAGGTCTCCACAGGCCACACTGGGGAGAGGTGGAAGAGCTAAAGGCCATTTCCTCAGGAACTTCCAATTCTGCATAGCGGTCTGACTGCAGAGGCAGGAAGAACATAATGCAGGATATAATGTATAGAGTAACTATAAATGCAACTAAGCATCACAGCGCCTTTCCTATGACTTTGACCTAGAGCTGCCTCCGCTCTGTATTCCCTTTTGAGCACGATAGCTCACTTTGATCTCGCTCTCCACAGCTGCACACCAATATATTCACAAATTAACTACCAGTCCAAGTGAGACGTGAATATGACCCAGATCCTCGCTGTGTTTCTGTTGCCACCCTGTTCGGTAAGAGCAGCCACGGGGTGAGACAGCTTGCCCAGCCCGGGTGGCTCGGCTTTCACGACAGCTGCCTGGCTGCACCTCCAGACAAGCAGGTCTGCACAAGGGCATAGGATATATGTTGGGGAACCCACATATTCCCTATGGGCATGTGGCCTGAGATGGCCCTGTGGGAATGTCATGTGAAACTGAAGTGGGGTGGGGTGCGGCAAAAGGAAAAAAATCAAGAAAAACAGTTTGGAGGGAGGAAAAGGCAGATGGTTGTTTTTTTAACAGTGTGTAACATTAGTTCATAATTGCTGTCTTTATGTCTTAGTAGGTGCTTGTGTGGTCTTATTACTCTTGTGCTTCTGTCACTGACTAAAATTGTTTAAGCAGCGTGTAAATGACAATTAAAGAGTATCCATGCTAGCTTGTCCCAGGGGCTGATGTTGTTACTCAGAAGTACCTGGTTCCAGGCCAAGGTCTTTTCCTCAGGATGCCAATGTGCTACGTGGCAAGAGCTTCTGTTTCAGAATTTTCCAGCCGGGCTTTTGAATCCCAGGCAATTGCCAAGCCACCCGCCAGGCTGGTTAAGAGATTGCTCAGGGTAGCAGTCCAGAGCCTGTTTAGCTAACATTTTCCTACAGTTACATAAGGAGGGTGTAGAATACCACTTAGGGAGGAAAATTTAAGCTTGTCTCCAAAAGGCAAAGCGAATTTCCCCCATCTCACCTGCTATATCTGACCTCATCCTCCACCAGCTCGCTGTCACTCTATGACTGTTTCCATCCTCTGTGCTGCTTTTGTGAAAACCTCTTGCAAGACCACATTCCCTGGGCAAGAATATTTGCTTTTTGAGCACTTCCTGGCTGATTTGTGGTCTCTTGGTTTGCAGCTTCTTCTTTGGCTTCCTTTTCAGCATGTCCAAACTGGCAGCATCTTCTGCGCTGGTTCTGCACTGCGTTCAGCTCCTCCCCAATGCCTTCCCCGAGCTGCAGCTGCACAGTCCCATCTCAGCCACGCAATGCAAATTCAAATTCTCGCCAGCCATTTGTTCTACTGCTACTTTTTAAAGAGTGAACTCTGGGATACCTGGGCAAATTCCAGTTGGAAAATCTTGCTTAAAAGAACTTCCTCTAGTAATGTCTGCAGGAAATGTTGTTCTTCCCTCCCCGTTCTACCAAAATTGGGTGCGAAGTCTCTGCTGTCATCCCATCCTTGGCTGAATTTCAATAGGAGGAGGCAAATAGGATAAAAATGGCATTAAAGCGGATTTATTAAAAAAAGGTGTCCTCAATTAATATGAGGATCAATGTAGGGAAAAACTGTTATTAGCAATTCACATCTAGGTGTTAAGTGTCAACTCCGAAGAACTGCTTTCATGAGTCACCTTAGAGTATCCCAGTGCCTTGATACAAAGAAAAAGTCTATCTGCAAAAGAGTTGTCATGGAAACATAAAAATAGCTCTGGAAGGGATGTTGAAGGGCCGGCTAGTCTCTTCCCCTCCTACAAGATAAGATCAAATATAATTTAACCATTTCCGACAGATGTTCTCTAACCTATTCTTAGAAACCCCCTTCAGCTTCCCAAGGCAACCTACTCCATTAATTCAATTTTTCTGAAAAGGTAGTGGTTCCTAGACAGCTAATCATTCTTGGGTCATTCTTACTCCTCTTGGGTCTACAACTTTTCTGAAGAACGTTTGCCCCAAACAGACTCAGGTTCTGCAGGTGAAGCTTTGGTAGTGGCAATTTGAGGTGAATTATTACTTTCTGCATGTTATTTATTACCCATCAGTGTGGTGTTTACATTTTTGCATCCATATGGCACCGCAGGCACGTGGCACAACTGCAATTTCCAGAGCTTCCAGAGAACATGTTGCTTCTCCAAAAGAGCATGAATGAAATGTGGGTACATTGTATAATTTTAACAGCATGTTACTGAGTGGACCTACCCTTTCCAGAGCTCTGGAAACCTTATGTGGTGTACTAACTCCAATGTCAGGGATTATGGTGAAATTTAGGTGCTCCAGTTTGGATTGAGATGTTTTCAGCTGGGACAAATAGCACATCCTTACGTGTGGGTTCAGAGTTCAGTGCCTGAAGGTCCAGATGTGTGTGGCTGTTCCTGTGCAGTCAGAGGTGACACCTTCCCTCTGAGAAGTCAGTCACAGTGTTTGTGTCCTGTGTTTGCCTGCCAGCTGGGCTATTGGCAAGGTCTGAGTGTGAGATTATTGATTAGGTTGTGCTGGGAAAGTTGAACCACCCGGAGTACACAGACTGTTTTGTTTGCTGTTGGAATCTGTCTGCTGGGGGTGGCATGACTTCTCATGCTGTCTTAACCAGCTTTTTTTTCCTCTTACTAATACTTGAAACAAAATTTTTTCATAGAATTAGTTGGATTGGTTTATTGAAATTGTTTTGACACTGAAAAATATGTGTTTTCACTGCATATGCTTTGTGGGGAAAAAAAGTTGGTTTTTTCAATTTCTCTTTAGTTCAGACTCTGAAATTATCTAATTTGGACATTGTATTTGACTTTCCAGGGAAACGGAACAATCTTGTTTCTTTTTACCTCTGAACTTTTCTGTACTCAGGCTTCTCAGCTGATCTGCATCTCCTGTGATAAGATCCTGCAATATAACTGTCTCTCTTTATCATGATGGATGATGGTGACATTTACAGTTTGATAAGATTCTATTTAGGAAACAACTGAATTCCAGCTTCTGGATTTTAAGGCAAGTATTTCAAGATTCATCCTCTGTGACAGTGAAGAGTTGTCTTTTTTCTCCAGAGAAAATTAAATTATAATGTTCTGCTGAAAACAAAATCCATGCCATGCGCACCTCTGGGTCTGAGCGTGGACTTGAGAGGAATCCATTTGCAGTAGGGCAGGTGGGATGTCCTGCTGCAGTGACACCTGTCCTTTATGGCGGAGACCACCTTAAATGTGTTGCTTGAAGACTTCTCCTGGCACTCGCACTGCATCTCCTCACCCAGGGGGCACAGGCCCTTCACATCAGCACTACCTCGCTCCCCCTCTCCGCAGCTCCGTTCTCCCTGCAGGTGCCCGCTGGGCTCACCGTTGTAATTAATTGGGCTGTAATTAATTGGCAGTACTGCTCACCAAGTTCAAAGCGCTGCAGCGATTTCATGTGGCAGAGGGAGAGCGTGCAGAGGGGTGAGAGGAAAGCTTGCTGCCAGCTTTTGTTAGCCACGAGTGAAGCAGGTAAACAAAACTATGTAAGGTCGTGTTCTCTTAGTGCTTGGACAGGCATCTGACGTCTGCTGAGGAGTGGATGAGTACTGATAAGGTGGAAACATAGATAATGTTTAAGGAAAAATGTGTCTGGCCAGGAAGTAGAAACTTGCAGCAAAAGCAGCTTGCAGTGACCCCAGAGATCCACTCACACCAAGCCAAAGGGTACAGAGGGCCACCAGAAGCAGTCCCCAGAGAATTTGCAGCTCACCTTGGGCAGGAGAGGACTGCATGCAGGGGGACTGTGCATCCAGGATGTGGCTGCCTGTGCCACCTACAAGTGCCAGGGCAGAGGCTCACGTCTCCCTGCTGTTTGATCATGAGTTCATGTCCCACACTCTCAAGGACATCAGCAGGGCCAGAGGGTAACATGAACCAGGGACAGTTTTTGATAGGCCAACAGTGAGGGCACCCGCTTTTTGAAGGACAGTAACTGAACATGAGCTTTTCTGTGATTTTTGCTCGCAGGACACCAACACGTCCTTCCTGAACAAAATAAGGATCCAATGGAAGTGTGGGACTCAGAAGACAAGGCAGCCAGCCTCTGAGCTATGGCGGGCCACTTAGCCACTGCATGTGTCTGAGGGACACGTGCCATGTCCTCTCCTGCAGGATCTCATCAGAGGTGCTCCAG
This sequence comes from Atrichornis clamosus, assembly GCA_013400975.1. Taxonomy (NCBI): domain Eukaryota; kingdom Metazoa; phylum Chordata; class Aves; order Passeriformes; family Menuridae; genus Atrichornis; species Atrichornis clamosus. The sequence goes on along the minus strand of WBMZ01002651.1, from coordinate 44,931 downwards.
AAAAGCACTGGCTCATCTATGACCAGAGACTGTTGTGCATCCCCCTGAACAGACAGATGTGTGTCCACCATATCCAGGCTGGGTCACAGGACTGAATGTCAAATCAGCAACATGACATGCAATCACAGGAAAAGGGACTCGTGTCTGTGACCACATGCTGTACACCTGGGGGACTCAGGTGTGCAGTTCGTATGGGTCCTGAGGAAAGATGGTGGAAGACCTGGAGAGATGACCTCTGAGTGGCCAAAGGAGGGAACTCTTGCTTCTTATGTCAGCACCTGCTTCCCTGTGTCTCCCCTGAGGCTCTGTCCTGGCCTGTCTTAGCATCAGTTCTCCTGTGCTGGCACTTTTCCATGAGATCCTTTCTAGTTTCTGCTGAGATATAAAACAGCAGTGAAAATGGTTTCCCCATTTCAAAACAAATGACTGTAACGAGGATAAATGTGATTTCTCTTCCATTCACTAGTGAAGACTAATTCTTGCACAATAAAGTAACGAATACCCAAATGAGAGGGGGCGATACAGTATGCACTAGAATAGAGGCAAGATTTCTTAACTAAGCAATATGACTCAGTTCTTTGAATACCTGCACCTCTACACAATATAAAAGAAAAATGGACATCACCTTCCTTCCTACAGCTGGTACAGCCAAGACTTTTGAAATGGTCTGCCTGAAATTGTGTCCCCAAGCACGCTGTTCAGCCATCTGGATAAGCTGTCTGATTTTCAGACATTCTGAGCCTTTTACAATTCCCATGTGATTCTGCAAGCAGAAAATCTTGGCCTCCAAGCCATACTGTTAAATTAAGCAGCACCAGGTCTGGCTGTGATTATTAGAGCTAGAAAAACCTCCATTTGTGTTCCACTGCATGCCAGGCAGAGCTGGCCGGTGTCCAGAGCAGACCTGTGCTAGGTTGTCTCTTAGAGCAGACTTGCACAGCTGTACTAAAAAAAACAACCCTCAAAAATGTGGCCCCACAAATAAAAATACTGTGATAGGACTCTTGTAACTCCAGTATCGATGCAAAGCAGCTCTGAAACGGGTGTGGGTACCAGCAGTGGAAGCGGTGAACGAAGCAGCACTGGAAAAGTCTGCTAGGATATGGATATCTGAAGAATTTTACATGCTCTGAGAAGTGAAATTGAATTTGCTGATGTTTCAGCTTACGAGAGGGAAGAAAAAGTCCTGTTTCAACACATGTTTCTAGTTTGTATACTACTTTCACTTTGATGTTCTTGAATATTCAAACATTTTACAACTCTGTGTTACAACACAAAATACAAACACTCCCATTTTGTCAAAATGAAATCTTCATAGGCTTGAGACAAGGCTTCTCTCCATAAAAAAAATTCAGGAGTTTTGTTCCAGCTTCCAATGAATCAACCAGGAAAATCTTTAAACAGAATTTTCTTCCTCCAGACATATGTCAGCAGCTGCTGCAGCTGGTGTGTCTGCCTGGATCAAAGGGATCAGGAAGGGGTGGTGAGACTGCGTAGCATTCATTCAGCATGTGATAACAAGAGGAAGGGTTAGTGCCTGGAATCATGATGTCATCATATAAATTACAAAAAATCATCAGAGTCAAGGGAGACCTTTGTGTCTCTTTCCTGGTTTGGGGAATATTTATTTTGCACACTGGCTGTGGAAATACTTACGTACAAGTCACAGACAGTCAGACCTTTACATTTCAATGAGAGCTTTGAATTAACCAGGAATAAAGGGTTTAAAAGTTAGACTGATATTTCTGCAGATCTGCTCTACTTGCATATTGAGATTTGAATGTTTGAGTCACTAAATGGGATCTCTGGCAACAACAGTGGCATTTAGAATGATTCTGTTCTTCTTGTGCTCTGTTTTGTCTGCTGCCAAGGTTAATTTAAAGCTGTGCAGAATTTGCCACCGCCCAGGTTGCTTAGCCCAAACATGGCCAGTGAGTTCATGTGACTTTGAACTCACGCTGCTCTCCTCCCTCAGCTTTAGGTCTTTAATGGTGTCTTTTTGTTGATTCATTGCCTGTGAGTGCAGAGATAAGCTCTCATTTCCCTCGTAGCTCAAATCATTCGTGAGCCTGTATGATTCATCTGTCTGAATACCAGAGCTCCCTGCTCCAAATGGAGCATTCCATGCCCATCAAGTTCCAGATAATCAATGGGAGAAGGAGTTAAGAAATTCCAAGTTACAGTCCTGCTGCTTGAAAGAGAACCAAAATTGGTGCTGTTTCTCCTCGACGTACCATGTTGTAGGTTCATGGCAGTTCAGGAGTGCTTGAGACATTTAGCCAGGCCTGCAGCTGGGGTGGGAACCCTCAGAAAGAGCAGAGGGAGAAGGGCAGGCCGTCAGGCCAGCTCTCCGTACTTGCCGTCGGGCCATCAGCGAGTCGGAGCGCTCACCGCTGCGGTCACTAAGGCGCGGTGTGTCCGCGTTCCTCCCTCGCTGCCGGGGCGGGTGTCGCAAGCCGCGTGCGCTCCCTGGAGCGGCCGCAGGGAGACACCCGGGGGGAACCACGGGCGCTGATCTTCACGAAGCAAGAGAAAAAGCTTTGCTTCAGGACACCCGTCTCGGTTGGGTTTATGCATGTACCTGCCCAAGGCTCTGCAAAATGTTTTTCGGTAGAAAAATGCCATTTTAAAACAAAATGTAGTTATTTTTGGTAGCAAAACTCTGTATGTGTAATAACACTGGGAGTGGGTTCTTTGGAAGGTGAAGGGGATACTGTTCCTGTCTAAAATTTTCTGTTGGGAGGGTGTGGCTGATCTAGGCAAGGCGCCCTAAGTGGTGTGTAGGTAGGACCTAAGTGGCACAGACGCAAGCTGGAGCATCAGAATGCAGGAAAAACCTTTTCATCATGTGGGTGAACAAATCTTGAAGAAGTCTCTAGAGCTTCAGGGAATCTCCATACTTCAAGATTTTCAATACTCAGCCTAAAAATAGGCTGAGCAACCAGATCTCACCTACTGGGAGCAGGGTGTTGAACAGCACAACCTCCACTTGGGTGTCCATACCAAAATTATTATTTTTAATGATTCTATGAATGCAACCAGCTGAAACCCACATATGTTCCTCAAAAAGAAAAAAAGAAAAAGAAAAAAAAAAGAAAAAAAAAAAAAGAAAAAAGCAGAAAGCAGGTTCCTAAGGAAAAATCTCTGAAGTTACAGGCAGAGCAGATAATATTTACCAACAAGAAGCATAGCAGCAGTCCTGCCCTCCTAGCTTGCATCTCTGCTCCTAGATGTGTTGCCTTCTCCGTGGTGTTTATTTTGGTGCTTACTGAGCCATGGGACTGTCCCAGAGTGCTATCAGGAGGTGGTGCACACTCAGGACAACTCAGACCTGTCAGACTGAGGATGGTCATAGTGTTTGGAGCTGGGGGGATGTGGCAGAGAAGGAGCCTTCTCCTTCCTTTCAGCGACGGTGACCTGACGGATTTTGGCTCAAGACAATGCATGCACCTGCCCCACAGCGGGGTGTTCGCGGTGCAGCCCGTTCACACAACAAAAAGCACAGGACATCCAGCTACAGTGGCATCCATCATGCAGCGGTGCAGCTCCGCACTTGACGGGCGATTATCCCTAAGGAACTCACAGTAAATTTTAGGAGCGCTAAACAGCTACGCGCTCACGGTACAGGCACCAGAACAGGTTTCACGCCCTTTTCCAGGGCACTAATCCCGGGGAGCTGCGCAGGGACCTGCTCCATCCCAGACGTGTCACTGCCATCCAGCGGGCCCTGCTGGAAGCGCCGTGCCCCGCGTCCTTCCCTGCCCATGGCGGCGGTAGGTGCTGTCCCTGCTGTGCTCTGTCCCACGGGCCTCTGCAGACGGAGCTGCTGCTGCCGTGCCAGTGCCCACGGGAGCCCAGCAGCCCTTGTGCCAGGGCGGGCGACCGAGGTGTCCTTTCATCCCGTGACCGAAGACACTGTGTTTATTCCCTACCACATGACATTATCTACAGAGAGCAGCTTTGGGAGTTTTCTTCCTCAAAGAGAGTAATCCAGGGCATTTTCTGAGCAGGGCATGTGGTTTAACCCCAGCTGCCAACTCAGCCCCATGCAGCTGCTGCCTCCATCCGTGACCGGTTCAATCAGGGAGAGAATCATAAAAGCAAGAAAACTCATGGGCTGAGAGAAAGACAGTTTAAAAGGTAAAGCAGAAGCTGTGCACAGAGGCAAAGCAAAATAAGGAATTCACCCACAGGCAGGCATGCGTTTGGCCATTCCCAGGAAAGTTGGATTCCATCACACGTAATTGTGACTTGGGAGTACAATCACCATCACTCCGAATGTCCTCCTCTTTCTTCTTCTTCCCCCAGATTTATAACCTGAGCATGATGCCATATGGTATGGAATGACCCTTTGGCCAGTTGGGGTCAGCTGTCCTGGCTCTGTCCTCTCCCAACTTCTTGTGCACCCCCAGCCTCCTTGCTGGTGAGGTGGGGTGAGGAGCCGAAAAGGCTTTGACTCTGTGCAAGGCCTGCTCAACAGTAACAAAATAATCCCTGTGTTCTCAGCACTGTTTCAGCAGAAATCCAAAACACTGCTTCATATCTGCTACTGTGAAGAAAATTAACCCTACCCCAGCCAAAACCAGCACACAGGACCAATGGCTACACCAAGGAGACTGTTTACGCCTCCACAGGGCAGAAGACCACTTTGCGAGCTCCTGCTTTTCCACTTTGCAAGCTGCTTTTGAGGATGGATTTCCCCAGACACAGAGGACCATCTGGCAGTTGCAGACTGGTGAAAGCTCTAACACAGCCTCTGCTGGATCGGGCTGCCAGAGGGTCTGCAACTTTTTAGTAGGGCAGTTCCCCACAGTAATGAATAATTCAGACCCTGAACCAGAACGCTGTCCTGCAGACAGAGATGGGAGCCACTGGTCAGTGAGGGACCAGGGCTTCCCGTGTGCTGGAGGAGGCTAAAGCCTGTCTGAGCATGGACACAGGGACGGCCTCGCTGCTCCCAGGCATCACTAGAGGGAGACGGAGCACTGTCTTGTGGCACTGCCCAGAGCAAACTCCTTCAGCACCATTTTCCATACCTTGTCTTTCTGTTTGAGATTATTACGGGGAAATATGACATGGCGGAGTGTGCTGGAGCCCGCCAGACTCACCAGCCCTTGGCACTTCTGCTGGGTCTCCTGTGGGCTGCCCTTGCCTTGTACCTGGGTCACTGAGCCTGCACCAACACAAACACACCCAGTCTGTCAGGAGTGACCGTGTTAGGGTCTGTGGTGAGCGTGTCAGAGGACATGAGGAAGAGTAGTCTGTTGTGGAGGGCTTGGGATCTGTCCCAGGCTTGGGACACTGTAAGGGAAATGCAGAAAGTGGTCCCACCAAGCAGACGTGTAAGTGACAGTGAGGGGGACATGAAGAACTGAGTGTGGGTGAATTGCAGGAAAAAAGCCAGGTTTTGAAGAAAAAAAATCTGTTCTTGCTGAACTATGTTCATACAGCTATAGCCAGGAGCAACCTCTTCTTCCAAACAAAACAGATAGCCCAGACCTCAGGCTGAAAGAGTGGGTGGATGTGAGTGCAGGGAAGCCAGAGGAAGGTGGCAGCCTCTCCTACCTGGTCACATCATATCAGAAGGCACCATCAGGCAGAACTGGGGCTTGCCTCACAGAACTTCATCTGAAGGTGAAGTTTCTAGAAGCTGTCTCATTTCTCAGTCCAAACAGCAGAGAAAGACACCCACATAAGGCAGCTCACTGTCTCTCGGGGCTGACGTCTGAGATAAGTGGTGTGATTCACTCTCTCAATTTGCTGTCTGCACTGACTACAAAAGGAGCTTACACACCTCACTTAGAAGAGCTGCCTTATTGCTGGCTGGTGCTGGATGGATCTAGCTAAGCTTCTAGTTGGATCTGCTGTGTATCTTTGCCCACTCCACACCGACCTGTTTCTCCTCCATCAAGCATAAACCAGCACAATTTCCCGCAGGGCACCTGCCAGGCACACCAAAGACGGGGCAATGCAGTGTTTGCACAGGCCTCCTAGTTTCGGATTTGAATTCACCCGGGTGTGGGTTCTAGTAACAAGTTCTTGCAACATGTTTCTCTCTTGGTGTTTCTTCCCATGAGTTTATTTAATTACTTATCCAAATACACTCTCAATTTACATTTTGATAAAGAGATGAAGGAAGACGCTCTCATAAAAGTATTTTGAATATTTTCAGTCCTCTTAGTGTCTCCAAATCTTTTGAAATCCTTGGAAAAAACAGTTTGCCCGGTTCCAGCTGTATTCTTCAAGGTTACTCACAGGATCAAAATTACCTCCCTGATCAATGTGTTTTTCCCTTGGGTGCAAATTTGGTTTCATCACATCACACTGGGAGCTTTTGCTGAGTTGCTGAACTACTACGACTGTTGACTCCAGTTCCCTGGAGAGACATCACAGCATATGTCTGATATTCTTTTCTACAGCTTTTAAAATTTACTTTGGTTGTGTTAGAAATTTTTACATGACATATCCAAGAGAAATACAGTAGTATTGGAAATTTTGTCCCAAATTTTTTTCTGTTTCATTAAATAAGGACTTTTGAGAGCGGTTAATTTTGTGTCCTCTCTATTTTGCTTCCTAGGTCTCCTTTATTTCTGCATTATATTTGCCTCCCTTCCTGCCTTTCCTCAGGATAGATGTGCAGATACAGATGAATCTGCATGTCTCAAACATTTGTTTCCTAGTCTTTGTCATGTGGATTCTGTTCCCAAATCAAAACTTATGCAAGTTGGAGTTGCTTGCATTTTGATATGTGTATGCCACATTACTCTAGAAGATTATATCAAACAGCGTGTAACCCAGCTATCACGCTGTTCTCAGCAGGTATTTTTCTCTGGCACATTAAGTTTTTAAATTTATGTGACTGCTGGTGTAATGCTATCTTATGTATAAAATTGCTACAAATTCTATTTGAGATTTTCTGGTGTTTCCTTTGATCTTTGTGTTGGAGATGGTAAGAATATACCAGTCCCAGGACTGGAAGTAGGAGATGCCTGGGAACTGGGGGACTTGCATCACTCTATTTTACCAGTGGGCAAATCAATTTTCCTTCTTCTATTTGATTTATCTTCTTGTCAAATAATGACAACTGCAGTGCCATACTACCATAAATTGTAAGATTATTTGAGACCTATGGACAGGAGCTACATTTATAAGCAGGAATTTAGGATCAGAAAGAAACAATATGCAATATATCAGCTGTGAATGCGCAAATAAAGGTTAGGAAAATGCATGCAATTCTCCTCGTTATGCCACCACAGGCCCGAGGAAAAAAAAAGTTGCTTTCTGTGAAGAAGCAGCACTGGATGAAGAGGAGTGAGTGCTAGCATCTGGCAAACACTGACTCTGCTCCAAGGACCACACTAAGCCGGGGTGCTCCATCCTGGCTGGCAGCGTGTTGGGGTGACCTCCCTGTACCTGCAAGGATGTCTGGCCTGGCCAGAGAAACCCCTGTGCTCTCCTCCAGTCTGGCACTTCTGCCCCTTTGTGTCCACCAGATTTCTCATGACCTCCCTCTTCAGCAGGGCTTGGCTGCCTGCCCTGGCCAGCTGGGGCAGCTCTCAGTGCAACTGGCGCTTGTCCTTCCTGCTCTCAAACCAAACTTCTCACCATTTGAAATCCTCGCTCAGGCACCTGAAAAACCACTCCCCAGCTTTCTCAGAGACCATCCAAAAGGTTGGAGCCCTCCAAGTCTCTCTTAGTCCATCTTCAGGCAGCCAAACCTGGCTAAGCACAGCCCCCCAGCCTTCCCTGCGGAGTGAGAGTGCTGCATAAGTGCCACAGCCTCCCAGCTGCTCTGTGTGCTGTCCACAACCTCAAGCAAATGATCAGCTATGGAATTGCTGAAGTAGGTCACTAGGCAGTGGAGGGAAGGAAAAGGAAAAGGAAAAGAAAGAAAAAGGAAAACAAAAAGAAAAACAAAAATGAAAAGAAATAAAAAGAGAAGAAAAATAATAATTAAAAAAGGAAAATAAAAATAGAAAGAAAAAAAGGAAATAGAAATTGAAAAAAAAAACATAAAGGAAGCACCCCAATATCCAGGATAAACATATTACAGATAGCAGCAGCCAGTTTATGTCTGCCACAGAGTAACTGCATTGCCCGGAGGTCATCTCTGCTCAGCCTGAAAATCAAAATGGAGGGACCATGACTGCAGGTCATTGCACTTTCCAAACCTTCTCTTTGGCAATAGCTGCCTGAGCAACTTCAAGTACTTGCCAGAGGATGTGGAGCATCAGTGAACACGTTGCCATTACACGAGAGAGCTGCAGGTGGCTTTGCTCAGGTCATCCCGAGCCCCAGATGAGGCTCTTCTCCAGATGTCTTCCCTGAAGCACGACACCATCTCGTGCTGGGCAGTGGCCAGGCTCCTTGTCTGAGCTCCACGTGAGCCTCCCCATTGCACTTTGAGCAATGAGTCACCCATACGGCTCCTGATTCTCAGCTGCACAGCCGGTGCTCCCCAGAATCCCTGGGATGCCTGTTCCACCCCCGCTGACACCCATGGCTCTTCCAGTTGGGATGAACACCAGCCCTTTGATCTGCCTGATCCTTTTTCTGTTGTGTGTGGAGTCTGCTTTACTCCTCTGCCCAACACACAGTGTTTCAGATGCTTTCATGGACCACAGCAGCTTCTCCTTGTTTCTCCCAACAGAAATCCAAGCCATGGCCCTGCATGGCAGCCCTCATGGCTTGTCCACCCAACACTGACACATCCTATTAATCACCAGATTAACCCATGGGTTAACAAGGCATAAGGTAAGATACCTACAAACACTGAGAACAAATTGAGCCAATGGTGTGAAAGTGATGTCTTTTGTTAGCAGTTAACTTGCATGGAGGACATCATGTGCCCCATACTTGCATGATGTTGCTTCCATTATTTCCAATACAAATGCAGATAGTCACTGTTGTCTCCATATCTCCTAATTAAGAGGGCTTTAAGATTCACAGTCATTGCACGTAGTAGATATCTGTGAATAAACTCTAAAATATCAAGATTCCAGGGCACAAAAGCTCTTTCATAGCCTTCATTCAGAATTGGGCTTCTGCTGCATTCTTGCCATTTTAAAATGACCCTGATCTTGAACACTGCATCTTGTGATGCACAAATTGACTACAGGAAAAGGTTTCTAAACTAACATAATTCATTATTGATAATACAATAGTTGTATTTTATCTAGAAATCTAGGAAGTCATTATTTGTCAGAGCCTTTGCCATAGCGAGGGAGAAACACTGCACTGCATTGTTCAACAATGTTGTGTACGAACAGCATATTATTTTACAATATTTTCATAACCTAGGTCTGTTCCCAGTACCAACTGGAATATGCAGAAGTACTTTTAAACACTAGCTACAAATTCCCCATTGGCACCAGCTTCAAAGTAGTGAAACCACCCCATTCCCCACATGCAAATCTCATCTCATCTGAAATGCACATATTTATACAGAGCCTCACTTGACTCCAAGGAATCTGTTGAGAATTATCAGGTGTATATCCCAAATTCAGAAATTGTCTGCATAATTCCCTAGGCAAAGGGTTCCTCTGCTACTTGAACCCTCTTGACACAGCTCCTTTCCCAGTGCCCCACAGCCTCTCCTCCTGCTTCCCTGTTTATTCTCCTGCATATCAACAGTTCTGGCTGGCTGTCTCCATATTCCCATATGACTTTTTGGGAACAGCAGGCCACACTGTCAGCTGAGCCGTTCACCACTTTTTATGTGCATGTGTGGAGCTGGAGGAGCATGTCTTCAATTCACAGAGAAAAGCCTATTTATTTTTGTAGGGTCTTTACGGCACATGGGTAAGTGATGTTGAGGTCAGTCAAATTCCTGTTGTATTTGCAAAGTGGCTCCTTTAATTTAAGCAAGAAAAGCCTTGTCTTACATCACAGTTGTTTTCATAACAGAGCTAGAATCCTTGTATAAATTATACTTCATTTTATACTACATTAATTACTTAACTGATAGTCTGGGAGTAGGTTTCACTAATCCAGCCCACGTAAAGTACTGATTAAACCAGTTCCATGAACTCTTCCCCAAAAGTTCACCTTTCCTATGCAAACCTCCTCGCAGTGTCCCTCTTCTTCCCCAGAAACCTGTGAAAACACAGGGGTCAGCCATGTGTAGTGGTTGTTCTAGTTTTATTTATGCTGCAGAAGTGAATGTCAGTGTAGCAGGACCCAGGCCGGGCATGGGTGTCACGCTCAGACAAAGCCATGGTTTCAGCAGCGCGGGGCATCCCTGTAGTTTTCCCTGATTGGGGATTGGGAGGTGAGGAAATATCTTCTTCAACACAAGCAGTTACAGCAGCAGGGCCTCGTCCATGCATTGCAGAGATGAAAAAGCAAACAGGAGAAACACTTGCAATTAGTGCTAGCAGATAAATGTCGGTGCTTGCAGCTGTGCAGGGTCAGCGTCCCGCTGTTGCCCCCTGTGGCAATGTCAGTCCGTGTCAGATAAATCCCACAGCAACCACGGCAGCCCTATAAAGAAGTCCCATCTTTTCTTGCTTACGTTGAGGTCCTGTTTTCCAGCTTCTCTTCACAGCTGTTCTCAAAACAGAAGGTCAGAGATGGGCACGGAAGTAACAACTTCATCTAAAAGTCTGGGCTGCATGTGTAAGCTTAAAGCCTGTCCGTGTGTTTGTCCATACACATATATATGTGTATAAAGTTATAGAGAAGAGACATTAGTGCTGTTCTCGGCCAGCCTAATTAACACGAATCCCACTTGCTGTCTATGTTTTAAGACGAGGGTAACGCTGAAATATCCTATACAGTACTTTCCTTTTTGACCCTGGCACTGAGATGTTTAACATTCTCTTTCACATGGCTTGTAGCTCCTTCCAAACTTATCTCTGCTGTTGAGAGAGTTCTGAATTCAGAGTTACTGTGTGACAGCTGGTGGAAATGGGTGCTGCAGGGTTCTGAGGGTTCTGAATTCAGAGGTACTGTGTGACAGCTGGTGGAAATGGGTGCTGCAGGGTTCTGAGGGTTCTGAATTCAGAGGTACTGTGTGACAGCTGGTGGAAATGGGTGTTGCAGGGTTCTGAGGGTTCTGAATTCAGAGTTACTGTGTGACAGCTGGTGGAAATGGGTGTTGCAGGGTTCTGAGGGTTCTGAATTCAGAGTTACTGTGTGGTTGCTGGTGGAAATGGGTGTTGCAGGGTTCTGGGGGTTCTGAACCAGCAGGAGAGGTGTAGCAATAGTGGTTTCTTGCAGTGCCCGGACTGCTGCAGGGAGAGAGATGTATTTTCCACCAGTCACTCTTCAGACTACTCAAACCTCTCAAGACTATTTTATCAAATCCTTCTAACACAGATTTTCTGCTGTGACTGCGTGTGAAAGCTGCAGAGGAGTGCCTCTGTGTCATCACAGGCACGTGCAAGGGGAAGAACTTTTCTAACAACTAACCTTCCCCTCAGAAGTGTGCATGAAAGAATGTTGTAGCCTAAAATGGATGCAAAGTCAAAGGACCAGGAATACAGCTGATATGAACGTGCTGTCAGCTCCCCTTTCAGATACATTTTGTTCTCAGATCCTTCCTACACTGCTGCAGGCACTGCAGTGCTATCAGGTTGAGCATTATTCCTTTTTGTTTGTGTGAATGAAGGCCTTTGACTTTGGTATCAGGCGGTAGGTCTCATCCACATGGCATTGAATATAAATGTAAGAAACAAGTATCAAGGTCTGGACAATACAAAAAAACACTCGGACACATAATTCAATAATTTTTCTTTTTTGGATCTTATGAATGTGTTTTCATGGCTTCGTAGAAAAATTTTTATATTCCTCTTCAGGACATGAATATGTTAGCCCTTGGTGAAGAACATGCGTATGAATTTAAGTACTGGAAAGAACTTGGATGTGCTTGGACTGGCATGAGGGGTGTCTCTCCACCAGCAGCCATCCTAGATATTTTCAGAGATCCAGGTGCTTCAGAGAATGTGCTGCAGCTTGAGGTTTCAGTATCTGGGCAGGATGCTGAAGTTGTTCCTCTTGCTGGCAAGAGGAACAACACTGGCTGAGGTTAACCTGCAGCTGTGGTTGGTCTCTGTGCACTCCTTGAAGCCAGGCTATGGTTTCCTTGCTGGCAGTTGTACTGATGTGAGGTGAATAGTGCTGAGTGACTGGAGAGTAAGGGGCTCATACGAAAGAGAAAAAGACTTGGAAACTTGTAGACAGTGCTGGTAAGTGTCCTGGCAGGTACAGGCAATCAAACTCTCTGCCAAGCTTTGTTTCTTTGCCTTGAGGGTTATTTTGAGAAACAGATTTTCTTCTGTGGGATCTAACCAACATTTTCCATGGGGCTGGGGAAAGTGGGAGGTAAATGGTGGAGAGGAGGCTGGCATGAGTACCACCATCCAAACTGCAAACAGTGTCCAAAGAAAGAAACCAGAGACACAAGATAGGAAGCCTCTCTCAGACTACAATTTCTCTCACTCCTCACCCTGGGCTCAGAAGATCATGAGAGCATGGGGGCTGGTCCCTGAGGTGTGCTGTGCTTGCCAGAAAACCTTGGCTGTGTTGAAGCAGAGTGGAGTTGTTGAAGCCAGCATTCAGGTTTCTGTGCTGAGACTGAAACAATTTCAAGTCCACATTTAATTAAAATAATATGTTCATTTGGGGTTATGCAAGTATAATGTGGTGTCCAAGGCCCAGGCTGAAAGGTGCCTGTGTGACAGGGGTGTTGCACTCAGATTTTTGCAATCTTCTACCTCCTATGCACACAGCAGTAACCTGGGCATCTTCACCAGTGCATGCTCTCAGAATTGCTCTCTCCAGCTGTGAGGTGATCTCTGATTTATTCGGTGGGTAAGATCCAACCTTGGTGGCCTTTCTGGTGAGAAATTTTGCTGGTTTCTACAGTAATGTCTTGTGTCCAAGTCTCCTATATGGAGCTCCCTGCCCTCTTTCCCTGCTTGGTGCCTCCTTCTGTGTATCACTTGAACTTGCTTTTTGGGAGATGCTTCCAGCCATGACAGAGTGTAGCCTCCCACACTGTGGAGCTGAGACTCCACCACTGGAGGCTGGACTATTTATTTTTAACATTTTTTGTCTTCCTCTGAGATATCGCCTTTATTTTATTGTAACATAAAAACCAGAGCATACAAAAGGCAAGCACTGATGTGTATATTTACTTTTCTGCAGTTCCCCAGATTTCACAGAGGACACACCTGTGGTTCCTACATAAAGCACTTTTGACTGGAGTGCAGTGATATCCTAACTTTGCATCTACTGTTTCCTCCTCCAGCAGCAGTCGCTTCCTGATCTAGACAGGGGTGCACTAGGAGGGTGTTGATCAGCTGTGGCTGTGCCCCGTGTGGCTACACAATATATCCACCTCCACCCTCCTGTGCTAGTCTGTGCTGTTCAAGTGGCAGGCACATCTTGAATGGGTATTGCCCGTTCCAGACAGCCCTCGCATGTCCTGTCTGCACAGGAAGGAATCCTCAAACAGGTTTAATAAGGTTTTTTTTCCATCAAAGTCTGTAATATAATTGAAGTTGAAACATTTTGTGAAACAGCTTTGATTTTGGACAAAAATCTCAACATGAAAAATGCAAACAGGTAATATAGTATAGTTCTGAAAAGCAGATAACAAAGAAAGACAGTTTAATTTGTTCTCTTTAGCTTTCTCTGTTTCTGCCTTTTAAAATCTTCACTTATCCCCTCTTTTTTAATATCTTCCTACTTTTTCAGGGGGATGACAAAAGGAACCATTTCCAAAAAAGCAGAAAGCAAACCACTTTTTAAAAATTTTCTTCACATTTTAAAACTTCAAGTGAAAACTGAGACTTGATGTGAAACAAATGTCAGTCTTATTTTGATATTTTATGTAAAGAAACCAAACGCCTGAGTGTGGGGAAAGAGGAGGGGAGTGGAAGAAGTCACGTTTTCCATCAGACACCCTTAAGGTACCTCGACCACAACACCAATATCCAATTTGCCAAACACAACTTTGAAGTAAGAGAGAACAGCAGCTGCCAGTCACCTCTAACTCTTTCAGCACCCTCCCTCAATTGCTCAGAACAGAGCAATTAGTTCTCCTCCCCTCATTATCGAAGTTCAGACAAAGGAAATTGTCGGCGCTTGGCCTGGGCAAAGCAACAGGCAAGGGCTCAGTGGGGCGGAGGAGAGCGGCTCCTGGGGACTCTCCTCTGGTCCGAGATGGGGTGCTGGAGGTCCTGTGGCCATAGGTGTCACCAAGCACTGTGCCCTGGGGAGCTCAGGGCTGATGCAGGACCTCTGCCCTGAGCGCCCTCCTGGGCGCTGCTGCTCCGCCCTGCAGACATGAGGATTGCAAAAACGCAGGGTGCTCCACTGCTTGGAAAAGGCACATTCCTTGCTGTGCAAGTAGAAATCAAACCTGGAGATTATAACTGCCAAACGTTTTTCTGAATTACTTAGTCTGTAAGACACTCTTTACAGCAAACTGGTTGAAATAAAACATTCCCTCTCCCAAGTCTGGATCTCTGAGCACTCAGAGTTTGCCCAGTTTGCCTTGGCTCCAGGCATCCACACTGTCTGGACTCCCCAGAGGAAGTCCTCACTAAGGGAGAGCTGCAAAACCCAGACAAACAGCAGTATTCATCTCCTAAGACATGGGCAAGGATCTCCACCTATGAGGATGAACTACAGCATGATGAACAGCACCAGTCTAATAGCCCAGGAGCTCCCTGTTCAGATTCCAAGGTTTGCCCACGTCTGCTCCATAGCCCAGACACTCTTTCACATACTGGCTCACAGTGCTCTGAGGAAAACAGAGAGAAATTTTCCACCATTGCTATCAGAGGTTAGCCACAGCAATGTGAGAGCCTGGCTGTGAGACAGCTTCCAGCTGGAAGCAGGGCTTTCAGCACAGTGTCATCTAACCCTTCTGGGAGCAAGTGTTGGGAAAGCAGTCCAGAAAAAGGCAGCTCCTCAGTCAACCAGAAAATGATGGGTGGTGCTACTTGGATAAGACACATCCTGGGGAATATACTCAAGCTGATATTTAGGGATCAGAAGAAGTCTAGAAAGTATTTTCCATCCTAAATGGTTATAATTTTTTGAGGGTCATTCCTATACTGTGAGAGTGCTGGAGAAATGTGAAATCAGCACTGTTTTTACCAGGCTTTTAAAAAAAAGCATAGATTGGGCATTGTTTCTGTAAAGTGAAAAAGCAGTTGTGATTCAGCCCCACGTGTCCAATGGATCAGACTAAACCATTCCAGTCTAAGCCCACCTTGAAAATAAACATTTTCCTTCTCATTTAATTTCTCTGGCATATGGTTCATTTCTCCTAATTGTCATCTGGGCAGAAAAAAAGCTGCTGTGATTGATAACACAGAGAGCAACAGATGGTGCTGCTCTTGTTCAAGCAAGACCTAGAGAAACAATCCTATTCAATAGCACTGCTCTATCTCTTTTGAGTCACTTTTTTTGTGATGAGCTGTGTCACTGCCTTTTAAGTCAAGCACTCAGATACACACAAACTTTAAATTAAAAAAACCCCAAACAAATCAAAGTAACAAAATAACCTGTATTTCTAGCCTTGTATTCTTTACCAACATTTCTCACAAGTTTAAAAGCAGATGGTTTCTCACACAAGCATCTGTAAGTGTGTTGTAGTACCCAGCAAGACATTCGTGATGCAAAATTCCCTAGTGATTGCTCAAGGATGATGGTAGTAGTACTTACTGCATTGTACCCTGTAATGCATGTGGGAGGCAAACAAGCATAACAAGTTTCACAAGAGCAAAATAAGTTGGTTGCTTGCATATGTATCCAGAGTAATTATAGATGTTATTTTGAAATGGATTGGCATAAGAGGGTAATTTAGATAAAAAGTGCTCAGCAGGTTTCTACCTTGGATTTCTCAAAGAATTAATCTTCTACACAAAATGTTTTTCTGTGCAGTGCAAATACAGCAGGGTTGGCAAGCAAAGCCCCAGTAATCCAGATGTACATGAAATCTCCTGTGTAAAGGAGAATTTCAAGTTATTAACCTATGGTTTTGGTCATCTAGACTAGTGATCTCTCTTTGTTTTCTAATCTTGATCTTTCCCTCTCAGAAGCATATCCAACCCACATGGCTGCTCAGACACATCCTCCTCTTGTGGGCAAGGGAGAGTGTGACTTTCACAAGCCGCCACAAGCAGCTCTGAGATGTGGTTTAGTGTTGAATTCCCAAATTCTCCCTGTTTCTTGGGACCAGCCACAGCTTTTTAAGCCCCTTCAGCATCCCACCTGCAGAGCACAGAGTACAGCTCCTGAGGCAGTCCCAGACCAGGAAAGCAACATAAAACTCTTGGCCGTGTTAAGGTAGGTGAAAACACAGGTTTAAGGATTTTCATCAGGTGGGACCAGAACTGGAAGTTTGGTGCTGGAGAAAGCGGGGTGTAACTCACCCATGCCCACCCCAGTGACCACTGCGGAGCTGCCGCAGGGACAGCAGCTGCCGGCAGTGCTTGCCAGCAGCTGCTCCAGCTGGCCCGGGCTCCCTGACAACATCCTCCCACAGACCCCGCTGCCGTGTCTCATGCCAGGTTCAGTTCCAGTTTTTCCTCAATTAAAAGGGATGTGTGGCACCGGGCAGGATCTGTCTCCTTCGTCATCAAGCTGCAGGCACGCAATGCACTCCGGGCATGGAGACAAGAGGGGCTGCCTCCTCTCTCTGCTGATGCAGCTTTTATCAAATAATGAGTATTTTAGATAGCTGAGCCTGGCCTCAGCTGAAATGCTTATTTCCCTTTCTCCACCCTCCTGTCCTTCCCTCTGCTGCTTCCAGTGTGTAAGTCCACTGCAAGGGTCCATACTGGGCAGTACTGGGAGCTCCTGTGGCAGCTCGTGCTTCTGCTGCTCACTGCACATGTAGCATCCTACTTGCTTTGAAAGTAAAGTAAGGTCAGGCCACTAGAAATTCTGGTCATTTTGGGGTTTACCGCCGCAAAAGCAAATGTTTCCTCTCCCCAGAAGCAAACATTTCCCCTCTGTAGTGCCCATCCTAGCAGGCTCCCCTGTCACACTGCAAATTCCTGCAAGATGTGAACCTCAGTTTGGGTGTAGAAATTAATTTACAGCAGGACCCCAGACCAAGCCAGGCAGAAAAGCATGTTATAAAAGAAATCTGGACACGTGGCGGGCAGTTTCTGTCTGATACTGCTTTCTCTGAGGACTCAGTTCAAGCTTGCTGCTAGGAGGGAGACAGATGAGGTCCTTTTCCCCTGTGGCTGCTGTGCTGAAGGGGCTGGGACAGCTGTGTTTGACAGATATTGTGAGCCTAGCAAAGTGTTTGTGGCCAAATAGAATTTAAACTTTAGCAGATCATTTCAGATTCTCCCAGCTCCAGCTACATTTGCTGCTGTGGGATGGTAAATACGTGTTTCTGACTTGCACAGGTTCTTCTCTCCTGCTGGGTTGGGTGGACACATTTAGCCTCAGTCTTTGATGCTCCTGTTTTCTCTGCCTGCATAACCTCCTGTCATACTTCTGCCGAGGGGAATTGATTTTTCCTGGTCTTCGGGAAAACATGTGCTTGCCTGTTTCCTAGGACACAGGTAATCTGTGCAATGTGGTATGTTTCAGGAGGCAGGGGGCAATGGGAATGAGAATCCCATCAGCCGCAGCACATGGTAATGATATCACCTTTAGAAATTACTTGAAAGGCTTTAATTTCATCTGGCATAGGCACCCTGAGAAGTACAGTTTTTCTCTGAAAGAAAGAATTACTTAAAAGGGGCATCTGTGGCTAGTCTCCTACATCAATTTTGACAGTAGACAAGAGAAACTGAGTCTGAGAAGGTTCTAAAAGGTTCTGCCCTGGGGAGAGGGGGTAAAACTTGCCCAGCCTCTCTTCAGCCGGTGGGGAAGGAGGGGGAATGACCTTGGCCAGCCCCACCCAAGTTCCCTAGTAGGGTTGTGATCCACCAGCTTCCCCCTAGGCAGAGAGCAGGCTCTGCAGGCTTTGCTGCTGCAACAGCAGATCTATGGCCAAAGGCTGCTGTGGGGTGCAGAGTTTCTCTCTCCTGCTCGCCCTCGGGATGCTGCAGCACCCTGGCAGCTGCTGCTTCACCCCTGCCTGCGGCTGGCCACGAGTGCAGCAAACCAAATGAGCTGATGGCAATGATGGCACTGCTCGTCCTACTCCCCTTCTGCATAACTCAGCCTCAAGTGGAGGCAGAGGCTGGGCTTGCTGCCTTGTGCGTCGGAGTGTCTCTGCTCAGAGATTTGCTAACAATCCTGTGGCTGAGCCTTTCATAAAAATACTCAGGTTTCTTTCCCACCAGAAACTGAATTTGACATTACTGATTAATTTAACAGAAATTACAGATGTGGAGTGAAACTTGCTGAGCCAAAAGTGTCCCATTGCAGATGAACTCTTGGCCATAATTCAATGTCCCATCTGTTTTTCTTATGAACTAATGAGCTACATTAAAATCAGATCATTCATTTAATGTCTGCTTTAGCAGCTTCTGTGTCCTGAGGTTTCTGAGGCTTTTCTAGAAATGTGCTAGAGAAATCAGGTCTCCTTATTTCTCTCCAAAGCCTGTGTTGGCTGAATGAATTTGAGCTGTATATGAAAAAATGATACCTCCTATGAACCCGTCCACACTTCCACTCTTAGAATAATGAAGTGGATTGGGTTGGAAGTGACCTCTAAAGGTCACCTAGTCCAACCACCCTGCAATTCAACCTGCTCTTGAATGTTTCCAGGGATAGGGTATATAACATCTCTTTGGGCAACCTGTCCTAGTGTTCCAACACCTTTGTTGTAAAAAACCTTGTCTTTATACCTAATCTAAAGAGAACCATCTTTACTTTAAGGACTCTTGTCCTATCACAACAGGCCCTGCTAAAAAGTCTGTCTCCATCTTTTTTTTTAAGCCTCTTTCATGTATTGAAAGGCCACAAGATGGTCTCTGTAGCCCTCTCTGCTCTGGGCTGACCAATCTCATCTCTCTCAGCCTGTTTTTACAAGGGAGTGCTCCAGCCCTTGGATCATTTTTGTGACCCTTCTCTAGACCCGCTCCAACAGGTCCATGTCCGTTCTCTGGCGAGGACCCCAGTGCTGCACCCAGTGCTCCAGGTGGGATCTCACCAGACCAGAGACCTCACCTTGTTATATTTAAATTGCCAAATATGCCAAGATGATAGACTCCCCTAAAAAAATAGTAAAGCCATTTTTTCTCCTAAATAGGAACAGTAATAAGTCAATAAGAAACTAAATAAATTAATAAACCTTAGCAGCAATTGATTTAGAAAACAAGACTTGTCTCTGTCAGTTTTATCTTGGTAAGGCTTGTAGAAAGAAATGTTTTCTTTCTGAAAAGCGTATTAAAAATTCAAAGCAACGTATTTTTCATAGTATGTTTCTAACAAAGTAAATTGAAATAGTAGTGCTGTGGGTTGCCATAACATGGCCATTATATTACATTGCATTATATAGGGAAAGTGGGTTTCAAACTGAACATTTTGGCACAAGATGGCAACAAAGATACCAGCTGAGTGTCCATCCATTTCTTATATTAGTGTGATACTTTTTACTTATTATTTGAAGTCACTCTCCCAGAGCAAAAACTCAGGATGTATCCTTACAACTGCACCTCTGCAGGGGCCATTTTCACCTGGAACTGGCAATGGGGCAGCCCTTGCAGTGCCTCCCTGTCCTGTCTCTATGTTTGGAGGTGTGTGGCTTGCACTGTACTGGAGAGGATGAATTGCCTTTACAAGGTCCTCAGCCTCTCGTGTAGCTTTTAGTTTTACGTTACAGAAAAAGAAGCCTTTTTGGCTGTCCTGTGTGTTCACAAAACCCCAGCATGGGAAGAGCAAAGCAAAGGATCCTGCTGTCCTCAGGCTGGTACCGTGTGAATCATGCCACTGCAGGCTTGAGAAACATCTAACCCTTGTTAAAGCAACAGACAAGGAAAGAGGATTGGAAGCAAAGTGTAAGAAATTACCCAATTCAAGAAATTTCACAGCTTCCCCCACCTAGGAAAGCTCAGGGAGTGCAAGAACCAGAACTGCTCTGTGAAGGAATCCTACAACCCTATGGCCGTCTCTGATGAAACACCACTGAGGCTGGACCACCACCAGAAGGCTATTCTGGCCCACTTCGGTTTATCCAGAGCATTTTCCTTACCAAGAAAGTGAAAAGACATGACTCCCAGTGTTGCTAGACAGTGTTGCTAGCAGAAAGAATTTGGGGAAATCCTTCAGCACTTGTAGGCCTAAAGGGCAAAAACCTTAGACAGCATTGTTTTCCCTCTTAATTTTTACACTGCAGTCTTTTTTATTTACTCCATGACAGAACATTTAATTCATCCTGCGTGGCTGTGCTCACGGAAGTGGATTCACATGATGCATCCTCCCCCCAGGGCAGCGCACCACGGGCTGGAGACACTGCCTCACTGTGCCTGCTAGCAGGAGAAAGGACTTCTCCAGGATTGAAGGACGCTCTTCTCATCACCTGACTGATGCTAAACAGTATCACTGCTCTCAGAGGCACTCTCGGCTCGGTGCAGCACCTATTCCTATCACCTCTCTGTCCTGAAGAGGCTGTACAGACCGGTTTGTCAAGTTAAAACATCACTCCCTCGATACACAGCCATAAATGGGTTGCTCTGGCCCTTAATTGTAACAAGGATATGTCAGACTGCCCTTGTGTCTTTGATACAGTGAAAACTCCAAGTAACAAGGACACTTGAAACAGTAGAAGTAGCTGTGCCTGTGGCACTCCTAAAGAACTATCCAGACCAAGCATTTAGGTCTGGCTTGCTTTTAATTTCCTCTTCATTCACCCTGAATCGGTCCAAGGGCTGTTATAAGGGGATGAACATTTGTGTCAGCGAAAATCTGGACAAACTCCTGGCGGTCTTGCACGAGCTGTACCCTCAACCGGAGTCACTGCTGACAGTCTTGAGACAAAAAGCTGGACGTGGTTGGTTACAGGTCTAGAAATGGTCTGTGTCTGGACCTTTGTAGGAACATTGTAGGAACATCCTTTCCTATGGATGATAAGGAATTCCTCAACTGTGTAAAGCCATAATATTTTGCAAATGCTATAAAAACCCACCATGGTGATAAAATATCCTTTCCAAACTCTTTTTTCTTCTCCCTGTGAATGTTTGGAAGCCAAATTAGGAAGACAAGCTCAGCTTTTCCTTGTAGGAAGCTCATTGTTCTCTGTTATAAATGATGTTAGTTGGCTGGGCTTTAAACCAGGGAGAGCTGCCAGCCCCCTAAGAGAGGTTTACTTGTCTCCAATCCATGTGGCTCTCTCCCAGTTCTTATTACAGCATATATTTTAAAAAATATTTTTAGTTAAAACAGGCAAGCACTGAATGAAAGTGAATGTGCCAGATGTCCCTCTCTATTCTGTCCAGTCTATCCATTTTTTCCCTCTTCTAGGGTAAACAGATGGTTGTGGATGGGGTATTTATCAGAAATCTTTTACAAGGGGAATAAACAAAGCAAAAAGCTAGGCCTGCAGCACATTGCAGCTGCTGACTTCATACACGAGGTTGGCTTGTGTTGCTGTGATAAGTGCAGCCTTTTGCCCTCTTTCTAGGGCTGGCTTCTTAGCTCCTCTCAAGCTGACCCACCTGGGATATGTATTGATGGTTGATGGTAATGGATACCCCTCCTCTTACCACAGTCTGATTTATTTCACCCCTTTTGTGACCCAGGCATGGTGACACAGGTTTTTATCATTTTGACTGCCATCTGGACACAGTGTGTTCACAAGAAAGGGCTTGGACCTTTCTCCTAATGATCTCAGAGAGCTTACCAGAGAGTTGCAATCCAAAATTAGAGCACTCTCACTTTCCTAACAGCCCCACTCTTGATCGATGGTGTCCTAATATCTGCCTAAAACAAAGACTTGAATAATCAGATATACATCACAACAGACAAAGGCTGTCCCAGTAACAAGGTCTTACCAGGTTAGTGGATTATGGATCTGCCACGGTTCATCATCATCCCAGGCCCAAGTAGGGGAGAGAGAGAGAACAGGGTGTGATTGACCATTAATATAAACCCTGCTTTTCACTTGATAGTATGCTCCCTGAAGTCATACTGCCATTTATATATTTTTGGAATATGAGAAACTCTGTTAAATCTGGACCCTTAGAAATTACTTGTCTGACATTGTGTCCCGCAAACTCTGGAATTCTGCTTATGCTCTTCAGACAAATATTTTACCACTTATTCTTAACCTCTCCTGAATATGAGAGCACACTGAGAACATTTTGTCTTTGTGCCTCTCATTGTGCAGGGCAGAAGATCAGTCTTGGAAATCGGTGAGTCTGAAACAGCTTCTCAGCTTTCCACCCAAAACCAGCACACCTCACCTGAACCACCCACACCTCCTGCATGTGCAGAGTTTGAGCCGGGGATGCAGTCAGAACAGGGGTTCTCACAAGATGTTCTTTACTGCTTGTTGGGTGGTTAAAATAATGTGTAGTTGTTTCTGTGGTATTTTAGCTGTTACACTTTTTGTCCTGGCCGGGGCAGAGGAATCGCAGAGAAGAGCATATTTCAAGCAATAAATTTAAACCTTTTGAAACTTGAGGGAAAAAAAAGGGTGAATTAAGATGAAGCCAAAGATTAGGTTTAGATTTTGTTTAATCCAAACCAGGATATCCATCCCTGACAAAAACGTTGACCATGGCTATTTTCTTGGCACCATGTCTGTTCCCTCCCCACCCTTCTTTCTTGGAAGTTGCTGTGCTCTGGCTCTTCAATTAGTGATGGATAACTGATGCATTGCACACTGGAAAAAGCTTATCATGCTGCATTATTTGTTCCATCACTGGAGCCCTATCATCACTGTGAAATTTATTTCTTCAAGTTTGAAAGGGACTTGGATAAAGCACCTGGCAATCCTGTCTGGGACTGTTGACTGTCTGATCCAGGCAGTTTGTCACGGGCCTTTAGAAATGGCATTGATGGAGTGAATGTGTCTCTGGTGCATACTTTGGAGCAAGGTTTTGTGCAGAGCAGCTGGCACAGGCTGAGCTGTGTTGTGGAGGATCATCCTGTGGCTCTGCTGGTAGCTGGGAGCTCAGGCCTGAGTTCCTGCCCATTTAGGGAATCCCTTATTTTAAGTGTAAGGAGGGGGTGGGAAAGATGTTTTCAGGCTGTAAACATGGAGGGATGAGGTAGAAGTGGTAGTTCAGGGCTGATGGAGTACATCACCCCAGGTACATCCTCAGGAAACCCAAGAGATGGTGGAGAGCAGTGGAGAGACAGGACCTCAGCCCCAGCTCTCACATTACACTGGAAAGAAAATGCCAGTGTCAAGCAAGGCAAGAGGATTTCCTGATTGATGGAAAAGTCAGAGTCAGGAAGGATCCAAACACTTCTGGAAAGTAATCTGCATTGAGTGATGGTGCAGACCATGTAATGGAGCTGGATTTGCCCTACTTTCCTTCTCCAACAGCTAGCGACAGCTTCCTCTAACCAGGGCAGGAAACACTTGCAAAGCAAGTGCAAACCTCTCTGCCACGTACCTCAGGGAACTGGTGTGGCTGCAAACTACACATAGCTTGGGTGTCACAAACCAAGCTGCTCCCAGCACTCAGCTGCACCCTCACTGTCTGCAGAGCTCAGTGGCAGTGGCCTACAGAAGAAGAAAATGTTTAAGCATAAGGAAAGTAATGCATGAGCAGTGACTGTAAGCCCTTTGCATGTGCGCAACACCTGGAAAGCCCCCTGAATCTGCCTTCCCCTTGGTGGCCCACCTCTGGAGGCTCTCTTGGGAAGGAGTGTGGTGCCTTTTGCCTGAATTCCTGTTACTGGCCAAAACTCCTGCAGAAAAAGGATCAGATCACAGAAGCCTTCATTGAAAATACTTCACTTGTTCCTGTAGGTTTGCAGTGGTCAACGCAAAGGTGGGAAAAGGCTTCAAAGCCTTCAGGCTGAGGTCTGACGGTCCTACCTGCGGCTGCTGCAGCAGTGAGCCAAAGGACAGAGCAGTGCTGGGAGCTTGCATTGGCACTGGAGGGAGGAGGCTTTGTCTGTGCTGCTTCAGGAGTGGTGGAAGTTCCAGCCAGACTGAGGGGATGGGCAGCCAAGCAAGGGCAGGATGGGGAGTGTACACGGGGAGTAATGAGCTCAGAGGGCTGTAGTGGGCTGGAAGTTTGGTGGTGGTCAGCACGTCGTGGTGGCACAGTGCTGGGTGACCCTCATCCCCTCAGCTGTGGCCTGTCTCTCTTACTGTCCCAGTGGAGACTTGCTTGTGGAACTGCAGGCGTGGGTTACCTCTGTGCCTGCTATGGAGGAACTACCACTGCAAACAGGACTATTTATAAGTAAAGCAGCCATAAATGTTTAATTACAGATACAAGCCTGTCTGGGCCACAGAAGGCTTTTAAAAAAAGTTATTTTAGTACTTCTGTTTTGTTGCATCTTGAAACAGTGGCCTTCAATTTTACTCAATAACCTCGCCAATAACTCACTTTCCCAGTGTCAATACGAATAACACAGCTGTAAGAGTCCCCTTTCTCTTGGAGCAGTTTTTGCTTGCAGACAAGGTGGGAAGCAGCTTTCACTCAACAGTTATTGCATTTTTACTGGTATCTCATTATCTGACATTAACAGATCCGTGTGCTTCACTTCATTTGAAGCTGTTGATTAGCAGATAGAGAGACATTCTGCTGCCAGAGACCAACAGGACAAAAGTAATGACAGTGTATGGGCTTAGCTGGCAAAGGCTAGAAGGGTGGTGCTAAGTGTGCAAATGCAGAGCCAAGAGGCAGGGAAGCGTCAGATTTTATTTTCTCCCTCAGCACACCTGCAACATACACCAGCCTTGCACCTAAAAGCAAAACCAAATTCTTTGTCAGTCCTTTTCTCATCTCCAGATCAGGAGGATCTGTTCTTCTCAGCATGAAGTTATTTCAGTGTTTTATTCTAGTAGAAAGATAATTCAAAGCTCTGCTATTTTTGTGTCCTGTTATTTTAGATTCAGGTCACCTGTTTGAATGAGTGTATTTGACCATTTAGATATCAAGAACAGAGAATCAGAATCAGTTCCTCCATTTTTTTTTAGTTCTGAGTCCAGAATTTCAGCCTGTAGATTATGATTTCATGGGACAGCTATTCCTTGCTGAAGGCACAGAGCAAAATAATGGGCAGCAAAGATTTCTGCAGATGGGATTTTGTTCAAAAGATTGGAAATCAAAGAGCAAAGTCTGAACTCTACTATCAATTGGGACCAAAAAATGTCTGTAGTATCAAACCACAAGAGTGGCATTGGATAGGGACCAGGTGGACTCTATCAGCGAGCAAGGAAGAGCAGGAATCTGTCTTCTTCCTAATAGCTGCCAAGAAACATGCTTGTTTCAGCTTTTGCTTGAAATGAGGGATGGGGGCGTTGAAGACCAAATCTCTTTGGTTTTTTTCCTCCTTCTTTTGGGACATGGGTGCTGTGGATGTTCATTACTCACATGGGAAACATTTGCCACAGGAAGCTCCTGTAATGGGGTTTGGAAAGCAATGAAAACCCTAATGTCAGCCGAAAACATCAGTGCTGTCTCAGCACTTGCTGAATCAAATTATTAAGTGCCAAGATAAATTAAAGTCTGTCTCTTAGTCATTCCCAGTTTTACAGAATCCAGGATTTTCAAACTCCCTTCCTACCAAGAAAATCCTCTCTACTTGAGAAAGAAATCCTGTTTTAGTGGCAGCAGCTTCCAGAATCTGGAACTGTGTTTTCTGAAGTCTTGCTTCACTCTCCATTAAATTCCTTTCCACTTCTATTTGCCTGGTTAAATAACCAGAATATTTACTATTTTCTAAAAATCAGGATTTTCAGTAGTCATAATAAAGCATTGGCTAATTAGTCTCTTATGCAAGACTGTTTAGTGGATTAATATTTATACACTAAAGCAAGGCTCAACAGTTAATCTGTGACATGTCATTTAATAATTCTGAATATCTGGCTTGAGAATCTGAGATTGAAATTCACTGAAATTGAATTAAGATTCCTGCCATTAAATCTTCAACCTAGGGGCAATCAATTAAAAAAAAAAGCATGAAGCAAGGAGATGCAGCTCTGCCTAGCAAGCCTGTGGGATGAGATAACCAGGAGCCAGCCCTGTTCCTGGATGTGGAGAGTGAGGGTCACTGAGGTGATTAATTCAGTCATATTTATTCTTGTGGGCAAACACTGAGTCCACAAGAGCTGAGGTTTCTGCTTCTATGCCACACTTGGCTGGTGAAGAAGGAGAGAAAGGGAAGACCATCCTTTTGCTGCCTCTAGTATCCTGGAGCACTGTCCCTGCACCGGCTTAGCCCAGAGCCCTCCCGTTTGTGGGGGCTAGCACTGCCTTTGGGCAGAGTGTTGCAGCCCCACCCTCCTGTCTGCTGGTGTGCTTAAGGCTTCCTACGTTACTGAATAACTTAGCACCTCATTTCACTGGTGGGTCCTGGTCTTCCTGGTGGTCACGTCCTGGTTTGTCCCCAGGATGTCTTTTGGAGTGCACTACTTCCCTCCTCAAAATCGAGCCTGGTAGATATTTCTGAATCATCAGCTTCTGAGACTGCCTTCTGGAGGGGTGGAACATTCACCAGCATCCCAACAGGCTTCTGGTGCTCCCAGTTCCCTCACATCCCATCCCTGAGCATGCAACTACAGCCTTGTGCTTTAAAAACATCCAGGGTAGCACCCTACACCTCAATCCTCACATTTAGGCAGCTCAGGACACGCAACAAGAAGGAAAAATACAAAAAACCAAAAAAGAAATAGAAGAGGGGCAGTTGATTGAGTCAGTCCATCACATGGTCCAGGGATCGTTGCTGGGACTGACGGCTTCAATAGTGTTGTTGCAACCACATACTGGTGGAGTTTCTCACAAACCAAGGAGCTTCTTGATTTTGGGATGGTTGGCTGTGCGCGTGGATGTGTACACAGAGCTGCATCCTTCAGTTATGGCTTTCTAGAGAATACTAGTGGGTGGTTCAAAAAGTAAAATAAGGATATTATTATTATACATATATAATTTGATTCTTTTAGTCTGAAATAAGCCCCTGGTAAATTTATATTTACTTGGCAGTGAAAACATAAAACTTGGTTTGGCAATTACATTTAGGTAAACATTAGGAACTCATGGGAGAAAATATTGCTTGGCTGAGGATGTTGAACTAATGCTGAGAAATGGAGCTCTGTGAATCTGAATTCAAACTAGTTTTCTACCCAGTCTCCTTCCACTGTTGGCCAACTGACAGAAATTCAATATTTTTCTTCTTGTGAATGAAAAGCATAGTCAGAAACAGGCATTGGGTCAGGATCATATGCAAAAGCTCCTCTTGTGCTTTTGTTTCCTAATTGCTTTTGGAAGGATTTTTCGGACTGGGCTGACGCAGTTGTGTGTGTGAATTTCCTGGCAAATAAGAAAGGTGACTGTGTCCAAAAGACATTTAAGAGTGTGAATTCACAGCCTTTCCATGTCTAATCAAGGAGCGTAAACCATTAGCCACATGTTCCCCATTTCCATCACATTTTTTCACACTTAAACAAAAACATGCCAAAGGAAAGGTGCTACATTTTTTAATGCCCCCAAATAGGAACCACAGGAGTCCATTAAATGCTGTGGTCATTTCCAGCATACAAATCAATTTTCCTTGTGGTGGTGAAGTGGTGAATAATGCCTGGTTTGTTTAAAGGAGCATGACTGATTTTGGATGAAGGATCCTGTCACTTTGGCATTTTTAGTTTTATTTATTGCATGCAAGCATATAAAACCTGGTACTGGTCTCAGTGCCAGGCTTACTAGTGGAAAAGCTGAAAGGACCACATAACTTCTGGTGCAGCAAAGAAGTTCTCCTTCTGCAAGGCATTTGCTGGATTCCTGAAAAATTATTTTGAATAACATGGCAGAGAAAGATTTCATCATTTGGCATCTGCTGGCTTTATTTTTTCTTCCATTTTGCCTGTGTCAAGAAGAATACATGGAGGTGAGCAGAAGATCTTATAAACCAGTGGCCAAAATATTGCAAAGTCATCACCAGACTGGTCAAAAAGGTTCCAGAAGCAGGGAAATATTGAAACAGCGGAATCAACTTATAGAATGGACTTTTGATAATAGCACATCTACAGACCAAAAAGTCCTGAGACCAGAGGTAGATGATGTAGAACTGACTACCTCAGATAGAGTCCAGGTACTCTGAATTAATCTTCTAAAAATATCTTTAAAGCTAATAAGATATTTTATTTTTTTGCTAATATTATTAGAGCTATATTTATGAAATAATTTTTATTAAAACTGTGTATTGGTCTGTATCCTGCTGGGCTGCTTTATAGGATCTTTTAATGAGCTGGTAGATCCAGCAGTGGTTGGGGACACTGGTTTCAACCTGTGAAATCATATATTTTGATATATAGTCTCCTAATTATCCCATGGTATTAATTATTTAGTATTTCTAAGTTTTAGATATTGCTAACTCAGCTGGATGTGAAGGACAATTACAGAGTTTCTAGAGGTATTTGGAGAGATTCAATTAGCAGAGAATTAATGTACTTGAAAACTATGTATATAAAGTATATTTTTTGAGCTTGAGAAAAATCTGATGAAATTCTGAATGTTCAAAAAATTTATTCTAAGAAGTAGCTTGAAAAAAGGAGTTATTAATGTAATGAGTAGATTTAATAATATAAGTAATCAACTGAGAGTTTAAGGAGAAAAAAAATCTCACAATGAAACTAAATCATCTGCAGTATCTGCATTTTAAACTGGGAATTTTCTTATGCCTTTCATGGCATTTCAGATACTATAGTCATTAGCTTACAACAAAGTGAAAACGGCATAACTTGATTGTGCCATTTCACAAATATTTCACAAAATATTGCAGTCCAAATTTGAAAGAAAAACCTGAAGGGCAGAAGATGAAGCTTTTTCTAGCACTAGGCAAAACAAAACTCCACTCAATTTTCTGTTCGGTGTGTTTTAGAAACAGCAAGAACATGAGTGTGCTGTTCTCTAGCTGGTAGAAATGTTTAAGTCCTGTATAGTTCACCTTTTATCATTTGAGTTTTAAAAAATTCTTTGGGATCAAAATATGATATTTTGAATTGCCAAAATCAAGGACATGCAGACAAGTGTTGAATCATAACCTAAGTCATGATAAGCAGAGAAAAGATTTGATTTTGATCCTATCCTAGGCTTGAAGAACTGAAACACATCCAAGTATGGGAATAGGTTTAATACACCACTGTATTGCCTGCATTAAAAATTTACAGTGCTTTGCATTTTATATTTCTTGGGCAGGAGTTAAATGTTCCTCCAGTGCACTCAGCAAAACAGATATTTAACTGTAGGCATGTTACCTTGTGCTTGCAAAACATAAACAGTGTAAAACATAAGGTATTACAGTCCAAGGAGCCAGCTAGTGTGTGCAGAGCTCTTGACTGCAGAGAGAATCCTGCATCTGCATAACACACAAGATTCCCCTTTAACTCTACACAATCTAAGATAATGCAGGATTTAAAGCAAAACTACAACTTTTTAGGGCTCAAACTCTCCCTCACAGAAAGCGTCACTGTGTTTGGGCTGCATGTGTGTCTCCTTAGAGAGTTTAATGCAACTTGTTTGGAATTGCCTGCTGGGGGAACTCGTTGTGACATCAAAAACGAGCCTGGCGAGTCTGAGTACAGCTGATGGCAGTGATTTACCTGCCACACCCTCTCCAAAAAGCAATCTTTTCTGAGGAAATGATGTGATTTCTGGCTCACTGGAATGAAATGGAGCACTGGCAAATGCACAACAGGGATAATCAATCACAGAGTGGCTTACGAAATAGGTGTTTTCCATTTCCAGACTCCAGAAATTTCTAGGCAGAGGAAGAACAAAGGTGGCACTGACATGTTTTAGTTCAGGTCAAATCTCTCACTTCCTCTTGAGCTATATGGAAACTGTTCGGTACCAATATCCTTCTTTCTTGCTTGTTTTAGGTAGAATAGCTCTACTCAGCCAAAGATAATTTAGGCTAGAGAATTTCACCATCTTGCTGAAGGGTTTTAAAGGCCCCCTTCTCTGTTGTGAAACAGAGATAGTAGCATTTGCCTTTGCTCTTGTCTTTGCTGCACTGGGTGCAAGGCCAGTTTCCACACTGCTGTTAACTTATGTAAAAGACCATATGCATGTCTCAAGAACAAAAACTCTTAGTGTCTAGGGAGAGACCATTTTTCCCTTTCACGTTGCTCTTTGAAAATCTTTAAATATCACTAGCCAAGTAGTGTTTACTTTGAATTTTGGCAACTTTTGTTCATTTCTTTGCTTAGAGAAAGGGCATGGAGGGCCTTAGTGCCCAGAGAGACACACTATTTTACATTCAGAACAGAAGTCGAGAACGGTGGAGGTACACTACTTGTTTTCTGCAATGTCTTAGACAATAAAATAGAAACTCATACAATTAATCAGGAAGTGAAAAAGGGCTGAGTCTCCAATTATGGTTTGTTCACAGCTTTAAATTAAAGGAATTTATAGACCATCTGTTGCATGGAACATTCTCCTATCAAATCTCAGGAAATCCAAAAACTAGCCTCAGAAATATTTCCAGTTTTCTATCAGTATTAGGATATCAATGTGGCAGATGCATTTCACAAGTTCTTAAATCATGCTTATGTTCTGGCAGCAAAGCCAAAGATTCTCTGATTAAATTTATGCACAAATGTCTGCAAGGACGCCTTTGGCAAGTAGATTGCAACTAATCTCTATGCCACATTTGAGTGTAATTTTACTTTAGGAGCACATTTTTCCTTTCAATGTACTCTTCAAGAAGTTCTCTGCTTTTAAAGATTAAAAGGATATCCTAAATATTCATTATACTTGGCAGCTGACCATGAACGTTATCTATGTCCTAGTGAAAAAATCTGTAAAGATAATAAATTAATGACTTTATGCCTCGCATATGTAGTTATTTTGAAGTCAGTGGAACTGTTGCATACAACCAGACTGGCAGGACTTGCCTTGTATCACACCTAAGAACCTGCTGAGCTTTTTTCGAGATAATGCCAAATAACACTTGGTTATGACCAGAACCAGTGTCTGTTTTGTGGTAGCACTGCTGCTTCTCTAATAAAGTTGTTCAGGATTCCAGTGCATTGTGTAAAAAACACGAATCCCATTGCACAGACAGAGTCTCACATATAGTCCTCTTTGCTGGTTCAGGTCTTCCCTTAGCTACAATCCACAGTTCTAAGTCTTTTTTTAGGCTGATATGATTTATTTGCTCTTGGCAGGTATCTATAGAATTTACCTTCCCATTTAACATGAATATGAAGCACTATCTAAAAAAAGCTGGAGATTTTAATCTCAATGTAACAATCAACGTTATTATATTAGGGGGTATAAAATTGCTTGCACAACTCCAGTCCTCTTGCATTTGGCTCCCTTTCAAGGAACAAAAATGAGCTGAAAGCAAGGCTGCTTCTTCTCTCATATTAGGAAAATTATAAATGGTGTATTGGGTGAATTTCAGTTATGTCCTTCCTAAAAACTGGGAGAGACAAAACAGCAAGAAAAGTACAAACAGGGTCTCCAGAAACTGGCAGTTCAACTTTCTCATAAAGTATAGACCTTGTCCAAAATTAAGCTAATAGCATAATCTTGACCAAACCCCATAAATATGAAGCTTTTCTGCTCATTGGCAAGCCTTAACTTTTCCATAACTCTTTGAATATGAAGGACATTTGTTTAGCTGTCAAGTCAGCCTTTATTCCCATGGTAACTCCACCATCATTGGTTCCAGCTGGACAGGGCACACATCTCTCTCTTTGGAGGAGTTGCAGTTTTGGTGGTGGCATGAAAAGAATTTTCTGTACCCATAAACTTCTAAGCCTGCTGAAATCAGTGAAATCTGGGGTGTGCTTGGTGTTGTTCAAAACACAGGCAGAAAGCTTCAGTGTTTGGGATGATGTCACTGGTGACATGGAGGGCAGGAACACAGCACATCTGCGTGTTCATTTGACAGCTCCCATCCCGCCAGAGGCTCATTTGCTGCCATGAAACAAATAAGTCTGCATTGGGCAAGTAATTTCACAATGATAAAGATAAGGGAAAAGAAAGGGAAGGAAGACAAACAGTAGAATGATTAGAGAAAAGTAATAATTGGATTGGGGCAATTATCCCTCTCCAGATTTTAAGAACTGCAGGTTTGCATCTCAGAATATTAGCAAAGAATTGTAGGGGAAAAAGAGGGACAAATGATGAGGTAGAGAAATAGAATCAAACCCTGGACCTTGGGCTCAGCTGACCCACTGGAAGAGCTGTGATAATTAAGTAATGAAATCCAGTCAGAATTGAATGAGACTGCATTAGTATAAATGCAATGATATGGCAAAGAAAAGCACTTAAACAAAAATTAAATTATTACTACAGTAGCTGAACTGTATATAATAAACTCATTAGGTTTTTTAATGCTGCTATATTAGTCAGCATATAGATTTTCATAGTTACACATTCACCACCATAAATAATCAAAAGCCCCTAACACCATGTATTGTGCTAACTTCAAATTGTTGTTTTGTATCTCGGCACTTTTTTAGGTTCTTGCAAATTTTAGTAGCATGTAAACACACAGGTCTGGGACCATGAACAGGAATACGCTGCACAGACTTTTAAAAATATCTTCTTTAGGTGGTCCAACACAGTTTTATTTGTTTTTAGTGGAGGATAGTTCATTGCTGAAGGTTGAATCAAGTCCCTCGTGCCCTACCTCTTGCTGCACGTAGGCAGGTTTCTCATCAAATGTCACTTGAAATGTGGGATCAGGATGGGAATCTAATGGAAATATTCATCTAAATTTCATTACTCGGTACTACTTTATTTTCAAAACTCTCATTATTTAACAGGACAAGTTGTTTTTTCTATATTCATATAGCTCTTTGAACACTTCAAGAGCTATTCCCTTAAATGTTCCAAAAATAACATCTTCAGGGACAACCCAACTATGTTAGAGTTTCAGCCCAGATAAGAACTGTTTTGAAAACTTACCAAATATATAAACAGAGAATATATAATGAAGACCCTGTAAGTGACATGCATAAGATTGATGTTCTCTATGAATGAACTACTTAAAGCTGATTTTTGTGCACTTAGCCCCCCCAGCCTGGACCGCAGAATCCAGACTGTAGTTCCTGCTGCCGTGGTGACTTTGGAGTTCGACTCTACCAAGGGCCCCCAGGACCTCCTGGGCCCCCTGGGATGCCAGGTAAAGACAAAGTTCAATTCAATTTTTTAGTCAGTCTAATGCAGGCCATAAATTACAGGCTATCCTATGCAATATCCGAGATTGGTCCAAACCTCAGTATTTGGGACAGATTCAGGAACAAGTTTTGCTATAATTTCAGAGGAGACAGATATTATCAGTTATATTCTAAAGTATTATCCCTTGAAAACCAATTTATTACTAAAATTCAGCTTTCACAAATTCATACTGAAAGCGATCTTATTACATTTCTAGGGCAAATTGGTCTCTCTCAAAGCAGCATAAAGTTCCCCTTAAAGTTGGAAGAACTTGTTCCCTGGAGCTGGTCATTGTGATCACCTTTATATATCCACCTGTGTTGTTGTGCACTATATTCATTGGCTTTTCTTCATCTAGCATTCTGCTAGTCAATATTTTACAGACACACAGATGCTTGTTCTCTCATAGAAATTCCTTCATTTTCTTCTTTCATCTTGTCTTCTGTAATAAAAAACTTCTTTTTTTTAACATTAAAAATGTGCACAGAAGAACAGTATAGACAAGACAACTGTATATTTTTATCTTATAATTGTTATAGAAACAGAAGGGAAGGGAGAAGGGAAGGGAGAAGGGAAGAAGTTGGTTGCATGTTGGTGTAGGTTTGTTACAGCAGTTACCCTCAGGGATTCAGAAATCACCATTCCTAAAGCAGACGAACACCGTACATGAACATGTCACTGACCAACAGACTTTTCTCCTCTTCCTTCCATCTTCTGTTATCACAATAAAAATGCAATTCAGTGATCTCTTATTTATTGATGGATTTTTGTTTTCTTAGAAGCAGTATATGATTTTAGGCTAGACCCACATTTTCAAGGCTACAGTGGACATACTGGGAGGTGGCCTAGACCCAGCTTTGCCCTTTCCTCATCTCTCTCAGTTCCACCTTCCGTCACCACAGGGTACCACAAATGTATGTCTGGAAGCAACTTCAGCACTCTGGAATTTCTGTCTCCTTCATTTGCCAGATTCCATGCTATTGTGCTTGTAAGGGGAACGACATCAGTTGCTTTTCCCCTTGATTGAAACAAATGTTGCTTTCAGACTTCTGTTCTGAACTGGTAAAGTAGTTTTGGCTTTACATAAGGGATCTTTCTTGTTATTTTTAAGAGTTACAAATTCTTCCATCCAAAAAAAAGTGTATAATTTCTTTCACCATTTGGCTTCCTTGTTTGAAGTACTTTTTTTCTTAATAAAAAAAGTCTGAAGAATCAAGTCGTCATCAGATTTGATCTCAAACAACTCTATTCTTCTTGCAAATTTGCAACCAGAGAGAATAATCAAAGAACAAGCAGAGTGGCAAAGAATTAATTTCAGTTCAGGTAGAATTAGAACAACTACGACATTAATTAATCCCCTGAGTTGAAAGAGCAGGCTTTTGCTGCAGGAGGCATAATAATTGCTCAGTGGCTCTAGCCAGCTTTAAAATTCTGTCAGCTGCATAGACATTTGCTCAGTAATTTACTCAGTAAACACCAGGAAGTAAGTAATACTGCAGATGCATGAATATGTTTTATAATGAGTCTTCTTACTCATCTACTCATAATAAGCCATCTCAGAAAAGTTTATCATAAAAAATTTGTCTCTCTTTAAATCTAGGATCGTGCAATCAATCAACTCCTTCAAGATAACCAGCACCCTGGGAATGCACACTGTCCTGGTTGTAGCACAGATTTTAGCTATTTTAATGCTACAGCCGTTCATCATTTGTATGGATGTGTTTTAAAGATAGCAAAATGTTATTCAAAATTATCTTATCCTATAACAATTAACTTAAATTACCAGGAAATAAGTTTTTACAAAAAAGGAAAAGCGAGAGTGCCTATACAGGCTACCTGGTATGTGCCAGTAGGCTTTTCTTGAGCCTCGTGTCTGCTGAGGTCTTCTTGCACATCCCCTCAGCAAAGCTTGAGACATCAGCAGTTTACACAGCAACACCATGACAGCATTCTTAAGCATTCATCTGAATCCATCTGGGAATTTGCTCACCAAAACCTTCACCTTCAACTTAACCACACAATTGTTTCTTATCCATCACAGCTCAACCTGGGGTTTATGGTACTGGAGAGCAGATGTGTTCCAAGCTGCTGGAAGAGCATCCTGTCACACTTATCTGTTAAAGCATGTTAAATTAAACAGAAAGCTTTGTTTCCTTTCAGGAAATCATGGAAACAATGGAAATAATGGAGCAACTGGCCAGGAAGGAGCCAAAGGTGAGAAAGGAGACAAAGGAGATATGGGACCAAGGGGAGAGCGCGGCCATCACGGACCCAAAGGCGAGAAGGGTTACCCTGGGATTCCCCCAGAGCTACAGGTACAAAATCTCTGGCTAGTATTGGCTGCAGCAAATCTCAGGTTATGGTTTTCTTCACTGAAAAACAGCACTTCTCTACTACTGTGAGATACTTAAGAGGCAAATCCCCCTGTAAATTAATACTGTAACAGGCATATATAGCCCTTGTCCTGACTAAAAAATGTGCTCTGCCAGACCTTTCTGGAAAAGAAAAGCTGTAGTCAGAATTGAGCTGAGAAATGAGCAGGAAGAAACGTATATGCTTCCATTTGAGGGCAAACCCCCAGTATCTGGGTTATTAAAAGAGAATAGCAGGGACTATCATTTTTCTACCAAGCAGTATCACATAAATAATTGCACTTCCCACAGCAAAGAAAAGAGCAAAGGAGTCGTGTTTCTCAGGTCAGTCAGGCTCTGTGAGGTTCTCAGATGTATATATATCCAGCTCTCAAAGTACAGGCTCAAAACTTGAGAGCAGACAGTGTGCCTTAGTTTCAAAAAATACCCCTTGGTCTAGATACTGTAATTATGTTTGGGCCTAGGTTCCGCCTAGGAATGAACAACGCAAAAGCCAGATGGGCATTAAAACCTGGGTTCAAGCCTGGGCTGTTGAGCTCAACACTGTGTTGGCAAAATCTCACAGCTTTTGCATTAGAGCTTCCTCATATCCCAGGAATCTGGCAGATGGCAGAGAGCTTGTGTGTGTGTGCATATCCATATATATATATATAAACACACATATCTATCTATCTATATTTTTATATATGCATATTTATAATGTATCCATATATAAATGTATCTAGTGTATAGTCACATATAGCTGAGTATCTTAAAAACATGCTTGTAATTACATTCATGAGTACTTTTGCAATTTTAAAATGAACAATCATTTTTTTTCTTACATAAAGATAATGGTAGCAATGTAATTAAAACTGAGTAATGAAAGAGGATGAATAGCAAAGGTTCATATTGTAATACCCATTTTCAAGTAAAATTCCATAACTTCTTTCAACAGAAGTGTTTAAAAATTCTTACAGTATAGCATATTATTTCTTAACTCCACATTTAAGAATTTTAAAGTCAGTGGTGGGATAGGAGACAACACTTTTGAACACAAAACTGTTTTAAGTACAGGATTATTTTGAAAAACTTAGTGTATCCATGTTGACCTGCTACTTCATAATGAGACCAAAGGGGAAAGGACATGTTTTTCTGCTCTTGTGATCAGCCCACAAAAAGTAGCTTAGGGTCAGAGAGACTGTGAAATGGAATCTAGACAAAAGCCATAAATGTCATCAACCTGCCTCTGCAGCTGCTTTCCTTTAACATATGATGAACTTTGATGTGATCCTGGCTGAGAAGCAAGACATTAACAATTTGCCATCATAGAAAATGCATCCATGCAGGGGTAAGGAAAATCAGCCCAAGCTTTCAGCTCACATCTGGAGCTCCTTAAATTTCTGAACAGATGGCTAATGATTTCCATAGTTGGATCCAGACTTGCATTTCATTATCTGTTTTGGTTTTGTTCTGGTTTGGATCTGAAATCAAAAGAAGTTTGGGGTTTTTTTTATTTTTAAAATACCAGTGTAGCTAAAATCTCACAAAAAAATGTCATTTTTGTCATGGGCAGTAACAGCTGCAATTGAACACTTGTCATGTAAGAAGTTGAGATAGAAATAAAAAGTCATGTCACTATGTGACCTACTGGCAACAAGGTGCAGCAATTCTGATGCTACCCCATTTACAGCCATAATGGGGACAGAATAATACACTTACAGAAAAGATCACCCCCTTCCCTGTCCATGCAAGATGGCAGGGTCCTTCCCTGGTATCTTGCTGAGGGTAATTTGAATTGTGCAATGTGGGATGTTTTGCACTGCTTCTTGTGAAGTATTTTCTATGACAAGAAGGGAAACATGAGGTTGAAGCACAGTTTTCATTCTCTTAGTTTTCTCTTTGGTCTCTACCACCCTCTGTTTTCATGACTGAGGGCAACTGATAAAAGGCATTGAATACTGAGTCCCAGCTGCTGCACTTCCAGAGGACCTCTAATAAAAGTGCTTAATGTATCTCTAAGATAACACTAATCTGTATAGATTTTACCAAGCATTATTTATTTTCACATATTCAATTAAAAGCAATATCCAGTGTAAATGCATTGGGGAATTTATAAAAACTATATAAAACACTTTTGTTAGAAACACCATCCATTTAAATACCATGTTGCTGTTGCATCATTCTAGTGAGCCTTAAAAGTAAATAAAATCTGAAATGAAGGTTCTGGACTGTAAACACTTGACCATACACTTACTTTACAGTCATGAATAGTCCAATTGAATATGAGAAGCCTAGTCCTCTTCCAGTTTCATTCAAAGGGATTTTTGTTACTAGAGTTTATTGGCCTTGGAGCAAGCCCTAGAAGAACACCTCTGTCAGGAAAATAAACAGACTGCAAACACAGGAAAAAATCCTGCTTTTTGAGAACTACTACCTGAACATGAACTGGATTTTTGCAGGTCGCATTCATGGCTTCGATGGCTACTCACTTTAGCAACCAGAACAGTGGGATCATCTTCAGCAGTGTCGAAACCAATGTTGGGAATTTTTTTGATGTCATGACTGGGAGATTTGGTGCTCCAGTGAATGGTGAGCATTTGAAAAATAAAACAATTCTTGGAGCTATAGGGAGAAGTGTGGTCAGTAACGATGAGACACTGTTTAATTGCCTTTGCACGAGGCACTGACGAGACTTGCTCTGCATAGCTCTTGCTGTCTACTTTCCAGCAGAATGAATTGAAAACTGAGCAAGCAAGAGAGGTCTTGCCAGCCAGTGAGACTAATGCTGACACAAAGACAGGAGGAAGAGGCATGGCCAGGGCTGGGGAGGGAGCAGACTGTCTGCTTTACCATGGCTTTTAGCCCTTCAGCCACTGTGATGAGAGAACCATGGCCTTGATGTTGTAGCAGCAGCAGCAGCAGATTCACAGCTGCCTCTTCCACCTCCTGCCTCCTGTCGCTCTCTGCATCCCCACCCCACCCCAGGCCAGTTCAGCTGTGAGCTGACCTGCAACAGATGTGTGGCTGGAAATGAGGCATTGCAGTTCTTCCTGGGTTATTTTTCAGCTGCATCAGTTCCCCCTCTTATGCAGCTGTGGTGCAGGAAGAACAATCCCTGCCATATGCAGAATTAAAATTAATCAGATTTGGAATACTATAAGCAGAAACAAATATCCACTGACAACTGGAAGGCAGTTTTGTCCTCAGCTGTTATGTTTTCTAAGCAAGAAGCACAGGTCTGCAGCATGATTACCTCCCTCTATGATGCAAACATATTGTGTTTGATAAACTTTTCAGGGGTGTATTTCTTCACCTTCAATATGATGAAACATGAAGATGTGGAGGAAGTGTACGTGTACCTGATGCATAATGGTAATACAGTGTTCAGCTTATATAGGTAAGTAGAGGGCCAGGCTGTTTTAATGCAAAAAACTTTTTTGTGCATGTGATAGCTTGCTCACATTTCAAGAAACATAAAATTGTTCATTTTTTGAAGAAAGTCTCTAGGGTAAAATAACCAGCAAGAAAAACTGTTTTATTTTTGCCCTTCTTAACTTGCATATTTGGAGCATACCCACCACAGATCCTGGACCTAAAACTCAGCCTTCATAACAAGTTCCTCAAACTCAGGGGAAAGGAGTTAGCACTGCAAGTCAGGCAGTTCAGTGGTAACATGCTGTCATTCTGCTAAAAAATATCTTTATCCTCATTTTGCCTGCCAGAGATGGGAAATAATGAAGTGTTCAGCGACTAGTTACAGTCTTGTAAGGTGAGGAGAGAGCAATTTAAAGTTGGAAACCATTTAAACTGCAGTAGTAAGGATGAGTAAGAAGTAAAGGTCTTCCATTTACTGGCTTTTTTATCATTAGCACAGCACTAAAGGCTGCTTCATCCCCAAAAAGATCTTTTCTGCAAAGGAAAAAATGCTTCATTTTTATTCCCCCTGAAGCATTGATGTTACAAAATGCAAGAGGTGGAAGAAAGGGGACCAAGACTCAGGCAAAGCCAGGAGGTTAGCCCACATCAAATGTATCTATGTTCCAATGAAAGGCCCCAGGATGGAGAGAGCTGCGTGTACCTGCTCACTGCCTGTGCTAGGAGCACGGGGGCTCAGCTCTCATCAGCCTCCTGACCTGGGGCCGTTTAAAATTAGCTGGGATGTATTCAAGGGAAAAAAAGCATCACAGGAAATCTGTAGTGTTGTGGTCAATGAACAGAGCTTTATTTTAAACGAAAAGATTGTTCCTGTGTCCTGGAAAAAAATAAGGTACAATTCCAGAACTTCAGAAAGGAATTAAATGATGCAATTACTTAAGGTGCAAAATTTGACTAGGAGATCAAATGCAGAAAGTCTCCAGAATTTCCTTATAAAGCTGAAAAAAATGTTGGCAAGCCTTTCAAGGAAGTTTTACTCAGGATAACAATGTACTTCTTGGAATTTTTTGTGGTTTGTTGGGTTTTTTTAAGTTGTTTGCTGCTGAGAAACAAAAAGCTGACTTGTTAAAATACTCATTCGCAGCTATGAATCCAAGGGGAAAGCAGATACTTCAGGAAACAGTGCAGTCCTAAAACTCGCCAAGGGAGACGAGGTTTGGCTGCGAATGGGAAATGGAGCCCTCCACGGGGACCATCAACGCTTCTCCACCTTTGCTGGGTTTCTTCTTTTTGAAACCAAGTAAAAAAAGAAGCAAGCCGATAGATGTTTATCTGAGGAAACACCTTTTTTGGAACTGGTATTTTTCACTGGACTGTGAAATAACATTATAACATTGGAGGATCAAGAAGACTTGTTTTGATGCAATGTGTTGCTATTTGTGTATCAGAGATGAGTTGAATACATTGGATAGCTGGCACAGATTCACAGAATGTGTATTGCCATCTGGGTTGCACCTATTGAATCATTAAATGTTGTTATTGCTCTCTTACCCCAAAGTGAATGAAAAAGGAAAAGGATTTTAAACAGTTGAGAAAGCAGTTTACATAAAGTCAATTTTGTCTGTAAGTGTACTTAAGTAAATGTCAGGAATTGAACAATTCATTCAAAAATTTTTAATCATTTATTCAGTTTTTATTGCATGATCATTTACGTTTCCATCATGGAAACAGGCCTGAATATATTATAAGCAGGCTCAGTTGAGACCAGATCTAAAGGAAGTTTGTACTGGATTAGAATGAACTCAAATAGAAGAAAAAAATGTGAAAATAAAGATATCAAGGATTCAGGTTTATTACATTCCCATCTCAAACCTCTGAAGAAGTATCTGGTGTCATTTTTCACAGATTTTTAGCACATATTTATGCTTACTCTCTCTCTCTCTTAAAAGAAGAGTGTTAGTAGTTCTTGCCTTAGTAGCAGCTTGAAGCTAAGGTAATTTAGTTTGCAGTGTGAAGGGGATCAGGCAGGGGAACTGTAAAGTTTCCTCCTAGCCTTAAAATTTTAAAAACCTGATGTAACTGAATGCAGGGTGTCAAATCAAAGGCATATACGCTAGAGAAATCAGGACACACCGACAGCATAAACAGAGAAACACAGATTTTGTGGTGTTTGGAGCTCCTTTAGAAGGATGTACCTTATAACATTGGATATTTACTTAACAATGAAGTTGTTGATACAGCTTTCCTAGCTGCCTTCCAAGAATCATTATTTCAGGAAAAGACATTGCAAAGCAGCAGCCAAGCCAGTTCAGTATTTAACTGGTGAAAGCAAATGCTGGTTGGCTCAGAAGTTCTGGTCCCAGTACACAGGGCCACTCTTCAACCTTAATACTTGTCACTGGCTTTTCAAAATTTGGGTACTCTAAAATCTGTCTTGTTATTTTGTTTTCATTTGAGTAGCACCAAAGTCAATACTGAAGTTTGAATGTATCTTATTCTTGCTCTCCACACACTAGCTAATGAAACATGAATTCCTTTTAAACAGACATTACATTTTAACCAGGCAGTAATGTATAAAAAGAAGGTAGGGTTAGGAAAACATTTATTTGAAATCCTTTTATACTGGGTGCAGGTATCAGTAGCACAACAACTGAGGAAATGAATCAAAATCTGCCCTAATAATTTGTATGTCCTTGTACACCTTCCTAGCGTATGTAACCACATCTTATGAAGAAAAATGCATGTTGATACTTGACGATTATGACTTGTGATTTTTTAGTTTTATGCATCAACCACTGAAAATATTAGCTTTAATAAACTCCAGTCTGATGAGTTTTACCATTTCTTTATGAACTTGGGTCAGGTTTGTGCCACATAGGTTCTCAAAACCTGGGACCATATTATTTTGTTAAGCTTTCTTTGTTAAACATACATTTATCCAATAAAGACTAATGGTTACAAAACTATACTGGTTTGTCCATATATTTATTTACCAAGGACGTTACCATTTGGAGGCTACAGACATATGTTATTCTTAATACGCTTTTCCTAAGCATTAATTTTGCTACTGGATGGGGAAAAGGCAGCATTAAGGGTTAAAATATGTTTATTTTACATATGTGTATATACATACACACATATATACACAAAATTTAAGTCTGCAAAGGTTTCCTTCAGGAATTTAATCTTCCCTTAAAACATGGCTATTTTAAGCCATGTTGGTCAGAATAAAGCACTTAGAAAGTGTAAGACATAAATTCATTTTAAGCTCCTTATTATCTCTTGTAATGGCCATAATATAAAAGAAAGTCATATATTGCCATACCCATTTTGTGTTTTTTTCACAAGTTTTATGCAACTTAGCCTGCTAAAGGTGGAAAGCAACTAAAAGTTACCACAAAAGCTTCCAACTAACAAAGAGAAGTGGTCTCAGTCCCAAGCTTAAAGCTAAACAATTATTTATATGAAGGTTAAAATTTCCCAGGTTTTGTATAAAATCTCTGCAGTCTTTTCTCTACAAAATTATTGCATGCAATCTCTGCTGGTTGTCATAATACTTTACAAATAAATTGTTAACTTACATATTAATTTCAAAGATCCTTCAAAATACAACAGCTCATGTGAGTGTGCGTGTGTGTGTGTGTGTGTGTGTGTTCCTGTTCCTCAAAATTAACAAGCCTTATATTCAGTAAGTCGTGTGGAATGTATGGGTGCTTTCTCAGAAATGTTTTTGAAGATTAGTCATATTTCCATTGCTGCTGATAATTGAAAGCCTCTTGCTTAGGAGATGCTCAAGACAAAATTACTTCTGTCAGAGACTTTTATCCTCTGTTATAAAATATGAGGTATCTTGTAATTTATGTTACAACTCAGAAGCCTCCTGGAAACTGAAAAGATGTAATTTGGAATATATTTAAGGGCTTCTTGTCTTTGCTAAGGTGAATCTATATCTCTCCCACTTCCTGAGCTCCCAGATTTAACCAAATCTTGCCAAGACCTGCAAGCCCCTGCCTGCCACAAGTGCTGTGGTTTGGTAGGTGATATCCTGCCTCTGTGATAGGCGCTGGCATCCTGGCAGGAGGAAACACTTCTCGACACAGAGCCAAGTTGGGCTCCGCTCTGTGTGAAACACCACCCTCAATTCCTGGTCATCCCTTCCTCCAGAGCTCCAGGGACTGCTGCCCTTCCCTTTGACAACCCTGCCGGGTAGCAGCTCTCATCCCCAGCTGCATCAGGAGCATTAATTGCTGCATTTTGCAGAACAGGGTTGTGTGTGTGACTGTGTGAGAGGTGCAGGGGTAAAACACAAGTTCTGCGCAAGAAAAACATGAACTAGAATGAAACCAAATTGAGGGAAAACGTCATAGGTCTGGATACCAGTTTCACAAGTGGTGTTTAAAGAAAGCAGTTTAATTAGAAATTTGTGAGAGAAAAAAAAAAAAGCTGTGGTTTTAGTTTCAGAGGCTAGTCCATGGCCTGAGAATGATTGAGTTGATTCTGAAGAAGCAATTTAGACTAACAATAGTTTGCAGCCTCAGTCTCACTGAAAACCCTGTGAGCCAAAGGGAAATCTTGAAACAAAATAATATTTTTCTCAAGAGAAAATAGCAAACTTTTCACTCAGATCTTTCATCTTCTGCTCTCTTCCTTTGAGCTTCCTACATTAAAACCTGCTGTTTTCTGAAGCAGTTTTTAATAAGAGTGGTTTGGAATTAAAACTTTTTTTTTTTTTGCCTCCTACTTAGTTCACATTATTAAAATGACTCTTTTTGTGCTCAGGACCAAAAAAAAAAAATCATACAAGGACAAAACATGCAGGAAGTCACTGAGTGGTGTGTTAAAAGGCACACAGTTTTTAA
Source organism: Atrichornis clamosus (assembly GCA_013400975.1). Taxonomy (NCBI): domain Eukaryota; kingdom Metazoa; phylum Chordata; class Aves; order Passeriformes; family Menuridae; genus Atrichornis; species Atrichornis clamosus. The sequence goes on along the minus strand of WBMZ01002651.1, from coordinate 1,116 downwards.
TTTTGGTGAATCAGTAGCAAAGTTTAACTATTTTTCAGTTAGTTCTGCTTCAGCAACCAAAGAAAATACAAACTGGGTGATCAGTTCTGATTTAAAAATCTGAGGCAACAAAAGGAAGTCTGCAAAACAGTGCTCCAGGCTGACTGTCAGATACCAATGGAGAAAGACACAAAACCTAGAAACTATCTTCACAAATCAAAAGAAATTGATAGAAGGCAAACTTCCTAGTAGGACCAGGTTCCCTCTTACACCAAAGGGCAAGAGCTCCTGTAGTTCTTGGGCCAAACCACACAATTCTAGAAGGAGTTAGAGCATCTGCAGTACCCTGTTAATTTTCATTAATAGTTTCCATGAGGGAATTATGCAGAGCAGGCGCAGTAGCAGAGAACAGCCATACTTCCCATGCTTCATCATCCAGCTCTCTGGCTGAATTGATACCAAACCCCACAGTAGTGCCAGAGTCTACTCTTCGTCCCAGAGTTATCACCTGAGTACGCCAATTCTAATTAAACTCTCTCAGCCTCCATACCAGGGTGTCTGTCTGCAAAACTGTTGGGAGTGATCCCTGGCTTGTGCTACGTTTGAAGTAGTACTCAAGAAGTTGGGCAGATGCTCCTTGTCATGGGCTGAGGGATTCACTGGACCATTCTGTTAATGCAGATGTATAATCCACCAATTCTGATAACACAACACTACAACCTAGCAACACCCAGGCGTGGAAAGACTTGTTGCTGTTTAATTCACTGGCATGTACCTTGTTCCTGAGTACCTTCTGGGCTGCACAAGGGCTGGTAACCAGAGTGGGAAGAGACCAGACTGGCTTATGGACACCACAAATTCCTCCCAACATGAGTAACTCGCTAGGTCACTCTTCTGCCACTGGACTGATGAATTCAGTGCACAGACATTGACAGGAAGACTGCAAGGATGACGGTGGGAGAGACTCAATATTGCGCATCTGCATGTGCAATGGGGCAGGCCATCCTCCATGAACACACTCACAGGGTATAAAAACCCACGTGGGGCAAGGTTTAACTAAACAAACAGACTCCTTGTGTTAACTGGTGAAAAATTGCACAAATTGAGTACTTGCTATTCTCCTGCTGTGGTGGGTTT
>WBMZ01002650.1:193597-209588 GCA_013400975.1 Atrichornis clamosus | reverse complement strand
GCCCTCCCCTGCCCTCCCCTCTTTGAAGCCCTGGACTGCCCTCTTGCACTAGAGTACCCCAAGCATCCCATCCCTCTTTCCTGACCTTCCCAAGAACCCAACAGGACTCCTTAAATAAGGATGTGCCCTTGCAGCCTCGCTGTTATTGTCCTTTTTCTGTGAAAACAATTTCCATCTGAATTGTTGGGATTACAATGTGGAGACAGTTTTTACTGGGGGCATGAATCTTCTTCAGTTTCTGACTGCCACTAGTGGTTGTTTCCTCATCTCTCCCTTTTGTGGCTGTGTCAGAAGAACAAAAAATGGTTTTTGCATCAGTGTCTTGTGTGTAGTTTGCCCAAGCAGGGGAATGTGGTAGTTCAGGCAGAGAAATGGAGAAAGCAGCTTTTCTGCCCTGAGCTGCTTTGGGCCATGAGGTTTAGCCTTGAGATCCCTGCAGCACGAGGCTGCTGTGACTCAGGACACACCTGCAGTGCTTTGCCTCCTGGATGCCATCCTGCAGAATAGTCTTCAGTGTAAACCCCTCGGTTTTTCTGGAAACCATTGCCATGATGTGTATCCATCCCCACTGCTGAGAGGGGTGTCAGGTTTGGCAGCTCCCCTGGCCATATTTTCATGGAGCTGCATGTTCCCTCCTCAGCCTTTACCACTGCTCCATGTCGCACTCCTTGGTGGGTTCAGGATTTGGGGGTTCCCTGGGATTTTCTGAGGCCTCAGTCTCATCCAGAAAGGGCACTGGTCTTTCTGCTGGTTTTCCAGGTGAGCCCACACTCTGCGTGTGTACCTGCTTAGCTTTGCCTGGAGGGCAGGGTGCTTTATAGTTATGAACCATCCTTAGGAAAGCAGCGACAGACACAAGGGACACTTGGTGAGGACCCAGACCTGCCCTCTGGCCAGGGTCTGGGTTTGCAGCCTCACCTTGCCCACCACAAGTAGCTGTGGCGGCTGCTGCTGGGTTTGAGCCTGTGTTAGTGCTGCCAGCCCAGTTCCTCAGCAGAGGGTGAGACAGATTCCAGCTGCCAGCCTTCACAACAGGTGGACGTCCCAGTGGCTTTGTGCGTCCCTCTTGCTAGGCTATGTGCACAGTAGGCGTGGGCTTCAGTGGCATCCAGAGGTGGGGCCTCCAGGTTGTTTGGCCCCACAGAAAATCATGAAAATACGGGCCAGGCACTTTGCCAAGCCCTGGGGAGGGGTGCCAGGGCAGTCTGGGCATCCGACAGCTTAAACCCCCTGAAAAGTGGCTGTCTGCTGAGTAGGGAGGGACTTTATTTCCCTGCTCTGAGACAGAAAATCCTTCTCCTTCACCTTGTCTGCTTGCCACAGCATGGCACACATTAAGGATAATGAGTTAACCAGCCAGGGTAAGTGATAGGGCTTTGTTCTTGGCCTCTCTTTTCCCCAGTTCACCTTTTGAGACATGAAAGGTGAAAACAAAACAAGAGCAGCTCTGAGGGCACACCTTCATCCTCCCCCTTTTCTCAGGCTTTTTCTTCTCCATTCATCTGCCTTTCCCTGTTCCTTGCTCTGCCGTGATCCAGCAGCCAGCGAGGAGAACTGAGGCCGCTGACAGGGATGCCCTTATCTCCAAGGGTATGGCTGGTGTTTTGGATTCAGAGGCAGTGTCAGGACAGAGGTTCTGACTAATCTCCTCAGATAAGGTGTGTCACAGCAGGAGTTGCAGGGCAGAAGGGCCGACACCACAGCTCTGGTGGCTGCTGCACAGGTTATATTTAACTCCCTCCCAGGCGCAGTCGAGGGGATGCTCCAGCCCTGCCAAAGGGGGTTTCTCATTGACAGAAAGCAGCTCTGTCTGCCAGGCTGCTCATCTCCCAGCTGTGTGGGCACTGCAGGCTGCCACACAGCTCCCTGCCTGTTGTCCCTCTGCTCTGGGGAAGGGGAAACTCAGAAAAAAGGGGCTGACATGAGCTGCACATTGTAAAGCAGGACAGGTGTCCTGCAGTAAATTGAGTGACAGGCAGAAATAAGCACAAAAGAATGAGATGGATAGATAGGAATGAGGGATCAATAAACTGAGACTAAAGATAGCAAGAGAGATGCACTGAGGGCTGTTGACAGAGAAATAGATGTTGCAGCCAGAAAGATCCTCGAATAAGAGAAACGTCAAATGGGAGACATGAAGCTTTGAGAAGGGTCATTTTAAGTGCACTTTGCTGCTGGACCAGGATTAGCCCAGACAATACGTTTTAATGCTTCTTTTTTTTCTTTCTTTCCTTATTTTCAACCCCCGGAGTGGTGGGATGGGAGCAGCTCCACTCACGCCAGTTGTGACTACTGGGTTCAGACCTCCATGTTAGAGTCAGCTCATTGCATGTTTTGAAATAATCCTTTCTCAGGCACCAGCTTAACCAGGGAAAGGCTGCTTGGAGCAATCTCGTGGAGCCAGGCTGCAAAACTGCTGCTCTTACTGTCTCTTGATCAAATCTATGTGCTCTGTACCCATACACCAGATTTAAATCAACTTAGCTGTAACTGAGACCAGCTTTTCCCTCAACCCTGCCACTGCCAACTAGAAGGAGTGGCAGTTTTGGAAAAGGAAAAAGGTGTAGAGCAAGCAGCATTGGGGTGCTGAGGTACAGGATTTTGGTGGGGTGAGGAGTAATGTCTTCCAGGTGTTGATCCTGCCAGGTTGACTTGTTGCCCTAAGCCTGGATTTTGTTTGCTTTTCACCAATCTAATGACCAGTGAGCTTGGAACAAAGTCCCTGAGGTGTCCTGTGATACCTGTCCTTGTGGGATCCTGCTCACCAGGTTCCCAGCACAGCTCTCTGCCTAAAAGCCTGCTGAGTTTGAGACAGCCTCATACTCTGGAATTGCTTTACTTCTTAAAGTAAAGCAATGGTCTGAGAAATGAGCAAAAGTGTTCAGCAGCTTCATAGCAGCTGTTAATTTCCTCTTGTTTTATTAATTAGGCAAGCTACTCCCCATCTCCCTCCTTCTTTGCAGGCATTTGATTAAAACCTGTGAAGCCACTGAAGGCAGGGGAAGTCTACCCCTTCTCTTCACGGTCCTGGGAGGTCCAGGCAGAGTGGGCATCGCCCTCTGGGGTCACTGTCCCTGGAGCCTGCAAACCTAGCAGGGTTGAAAAGCAAGGAGGACTTGGAGGGGTTCATCCTGAAAACAGAGAGGACTAGACATTAATCCAGAGCCTGAGGAGACTGATTTATCCGAGGATGGCTCAGATACCACCTCCAGCAAGGTGTCTCTGCTCCGTGGTAAGAGCAGGAGATGGGAAGAGCTGCAGGGGGGAATGAGTCTGTGCTGCCTGGGAGCTGCCTCCCTCCCCAGCCACCTCCGGTTTATCACAGCACAGCCCATCCCGAGGGAAGTGTCCATGCTCAGGGCACTTTGTTCAACAGCCTCGCAGTGATCAGCGTGCTGGAGCCATTTATCAGCCCCAATGCATATTTAATGCTGAAATGGTGAGCAGAGGTGCAGTGGTGTTTGCTGACAGCCGAGCTGGGGAGCTTTGCCACGGCCCTTAACGGTGCTGCATTAATTATGACAGGATAAATAATTCACAGGGCTAATAACAAAGGCTTGTTTTTAATGGTTGTGGAAATCCCAGCTTGCTCCTGGAAGGGGTGGGGTGAGAAAACAATGTCTGGCTCTGCTTCTGAGCCAGGAGGACAGCAGAGCACAGGGGACGTGTTGGGGCTGCTGTGCTGGCTGGTGGCATCTGGGGGGTCTGTGCCCCTTGCTGGCCCATGCGCAGCCCAGGGACATAAGGACTCTTCTCAGCACCTGACAGTGGAAAGCCTGGAGGGATGAGAGCATGAGGCATCAGCTTCTCCTGTGGGCCCAGGCAGCTGTTTTGCTGCTGCTCGTGTTGAGGAGCAGGATGGCAGTCAGCTCCTTCCCCAGTGCTCCCTGCACACCCCGCTCAGGCCCGGGACTGAGCAGCTCTTCCTCTCAGAGATGTTCCTCCATAACTTTGCTCCTGCTCTCTCACCCTTCTCCCACCTGGTGCCAAAGCTTGTCTAATCCTGCCTCTCCATTTCACCCTGCCAGGCAGGGAGTGTGTGGAGCCTGAGCTCTGCAAGGCCATCGATCCCACATGGATCCTCCTCTGGGAGAGGCAGCTCTGGGGTTTGTCCTGCCTGGATCTCCTCTGCCTACCCTTCAGGCCTTTCATTTCTCCCTTCCTTCTCCCCGTAATCTGCTTTTTTACTCCCTCAAGCATAAATATGGATGTTTTCATGTGCCACTCTTGTCCTTCAGCTTAAATAGCTTTTTCCCCCCTCCCTGGTGTTTGGCCTCCAGGTGTGTTTATAGAGGAGAAGAAATCACATCACTGCCAGTTTGTTTTATCAAGGCTGAGCAAGCTCTGTTCTTCTACAACGCTTTTATACCATGTGTGCTCCCTTTGCCAGCTCACTCAGGTGTCCTTCTCTGCTCCTTTTAACCTTCTTGACTGTGCACAGCCTGCTGGTGAGTGACCCTGGGCAAATAATTTCACTTTTCCTGCCTTGGCTTCCCTACCTGTAAGAGAGAAGACAGTGACCCCATCCTGTGGCACGGAGTGAGTTAGGTACTAAGGGAGGTATAGGATTTTTCTCCTTCCCAGCCTGGGTCCTTGATGTGGGCTCAGTTCAATACTCTGGGCTTTTACACCTCAACAGAAATGAGAACAGAAGAGATATGGGACATCAGACCTGTCCCAGACCATTGCAGGCAGCTCAGAATAGCTGAGCAATCCCAATGAGCATCCAGAGCAGGCTGAATGGTGATAACTCACCCACACATCACAAACATATCCTGGCAGGAACCTAGAACTGGGGGGACAAGCCATGGCAAAAATGTTTTTCAGTGAAAACAACAGCAGCTGGGAGCTGGTGTGATGCCACCATCTGTTGAGGCTGAAGGGTTTTTTTGAGTGTCTAGGAAGACATTTAGCCCCCACAGACATTCCTCTCTTCTGGGGTCCCAACACACTCACAGTTTATCAAAGCTTTGCTGGACTCATAGACTCAGATAATTTTCTTCCTTGGCCCTTGCTGGGCAGTGGAAACTGCTGTCCCTAACCCCAGGCCCCTGAACTTGAGCCCTGCATGCTGCACTCCTCATTCCCCCTCCCAGTGGGCTCCAAGCTGTCCTGGGCTGGGTGTTGGGCTGTGCAGCTCCATCTGCTCCTGCTGCCTCCTGGCCCCAGACCAGCTCCAATGCCATCAGCATGGGGTCACCAAGGCAGACACTGGCACGGGTCACAAACCTGCCCTGCAGGGAGCTCTGCTGGCACCTTCCCTCCAGCCTCACTTGTCCCACTCCAGGACTCACTTTTGGCTGGGTTTTGATTCTCCCGCTCCCCCCTCCCCACACGTTCCTGCTTTGGTCACCATCTCCCGCAGTGCTAAGACCAGAGAGGGGAAAGTGCTCCCTTTGCCTTTCTCTTTCAAACAGGTACCACATCAGCCTGGGAGGACGAACCCAGTGTATTTTAGCCCTTTTTCTTTTGTGTCTGTGCTGTTGATCATCCTTCCTTCCTACTCCTGCTTTTCAGACCCATCAACTGAAATGGCACAAGGAACAGAGTGCTCCTGTAAATGGATAAATAAACACCCTTGGACTGTTCCCATCCTAGACAAGAGATGTTTCACAGGAGTCCAGGACAGCTTCAAGCACTGACTCTGTTGACACAGGAGAATGCAGCAGATTTCACCCAGAAAGTGGCTGTTTCAAGAGAGGAGTGCAGCACATCTCAGAAGTGCTTATGTCTGAGGAGCTGGTGTTTACACAGGGGAATAGCACGCTCACCTTGCTGTTAGAGCACAAAACAAATGTTTGCCCAGGTAAGTGCAGATCCCAGGCTCAGGTTTTGCACTGGGTGTGTAGCTCTGGAGCGTACACGCAGGGAGGCACTGTCTGAGCAAGTGTTGCAGGTTAATTGTCCTGCTCTGGATGTCTGAGAGCAAACCAGCAGCTTCGATTGCGGGCCCCAGTCTCTCCCTGGGCACTTGCTGTGCCAGCGGAGCAGAGTGAAGGACTGGGTCTGGTTGGCTAAATTCACAGCCAATGCTGGGCTCAATCTCACTTCTCAAGAATTAAAAGCCATAAAGTATATTCTGGTGAAAACTTCCTTTAATACTTTCATTAGACAAGTTCTCTTTCCCTCTCTTACTCTTGTTCCAAGAGGACTTGGTGAAGGAAAGCCCTGACGGATTTCCTCTCCTCTCCTATTTAATCAGATGAATGCATTTTCACACCACCAAATTCCCATCACGTTTGCCCAAGTCTTTGGAGAAAGTTTTGGGGTAGCAATTGGCCTTAATCGCAGGTGTCAGCTCAGTCCCCTTTGTTTTCAGCAATGGTGAGAGGTGGCCACAGGTGCTCTGACAGTTAAAGAAGGGACATCCCTGTCTTCCCTTTGTGCTCGCACATCACGGTGCTGATCCACACCTGCCAGGGCAGAGGGCAGCTCTGGTGGCTCAGAGCTTCTCCTGTGGCACTGGGGGGAGGAAAAGAGGAAGAGATTGGAAAGTGGGGTGGCTCGTGGTGGGCTGGTGGATGTGTGGGGTAAGGACAGAAGTGGGAATTTGTCCTGGGGAGATTCTCTACTGCTGATGAAAGGACTCGTGTTGGGAGTGCTGTGACAGGGTGGGCAGATTCCCCATTGCATTGCAGGCACTGTTTGGGTTTCAGAGCAAGCATTTCTAGAGATTAGATATTAGGAAAAAATTGTTCCCTGTGAGGGTCGGGAGGCCCTGGCACAGGTTGCCCAGAGAAGCTGTGGCTGCCCCATCCCTGGAAGTGTCCAAGGCCAGGTTGGACGGGCTTGGAGCAACCTGGGATAGTGGTAGGTGTCCCTGCCCATGGCAGGGGGGTGGAATAAGATGATCTTTAAAGTCACTTCCAACCCAAACCATTCTATGATTCCATGATTTTACGCTGTTAACAGGAAAGGAATGAGATTCTTTTCTGTCATGGGAGGTAACAGGAATAAAAGATACCAAACAGCTCCGTGAGAGCCGGATGGTGTTGCAAGGCAGCCTGGCACCTCCTTGGTCCTCAATGTGGTAATCGCTGAGGTGCTTTGGGAAGCAGCACCTTCCAGGGACTGAAAGCCCCACTGCTCCCTGCCAGAAGCCTCTCTCCTTCACAGCAGTGCCTGGCAGGGCTGTGGGCATTTGCAGGCAGTGGGAGCGTCGTGCCCCAGGCAGCCAGGTCAGTGTGTGTGGGTGTTTGTTGCAGCACACTTCGGTTCCTGTGGGGATCAGCCTCTTGCCAGGCGGCTCTGAGGAGGGCTGCTGTTGTGCTTCCTGTGCTGGAGCCTGTGGGCTGGAGAGGAGGAGGCAAACCAAAATATTTATACCATAAAATGTGCACTTTTTTTTGAGCCGAAGCTTGGGCAGCATCCCAGCCCCTCCATATGGGCTTGCAGACATTGCTTACCTGATTTCTCTCTCTCTTGGGGACAGATGATGAGGCTGCTTGGTTGCAGAGGGGGAGGCAGGCAGCTCCCGTGGCCTCCACCTGTGGCTCCGGGGGCTGCAGGGGCTGTGACTGCTCTTCCCCTGTCCCCTCATGGCCCCGTGTCCCTGGCTGGAGCCTCTCCTGCTGCTGGCGCTGGCCCGTGGGAGGTGGCAGTGACCCACCTCCCCAGCCTCCCGGAGAAGCCCTGGGTTAGCTCTGTTGCTGGCTGAGTTCACACCCCCCAGGTCCTTGCCATGAAAGCTCTGCCCGCCGGGCAAGTCTGCTGGTCCGTGAGCTGTGGGAGGCCCTGGGGGAGGAGGGCAAGGGACGTGTGGAGGGCAGGCAGAGCAGTGTGTGTGTGCCCCCAGCGTGGGCCGTGCTCAGTGGGACCCCCGTGATGCACAGACAGGTGAGCAGCTCTGTCAGGAGAGTGGGCAGAGCTTTTGTACACCTCGTGCTGGGGAGGAAAGGACTTCTCAGGGTCTGGTCCCCTCCAGCCCTGGGAGGCTGCTGTGGGGCTGTGTCCTCTCCTCCGTGGCTGGGACAAGGGGCACTGCAGCAGCTGGGCCTGCAAAGCAGTGTCGTTGATCAGAGCTGTGGGAGAACGGGTGTGTGGGCGTGCTGGTGTGTGCCCCTGGGCAGGACCAGCGTGGTGCCCTTGGAACCTGAGCCTCTCAGTGCATCCTGCATTTGGGCTGCAGCATCCTGACACTCCCCGGGCTTTGGGAGAGATGCTGAGCCTCTTCGCAGTGCCTCCTGTGTTACGTAACCTCCCTGCCCCTGCGGCTGGCTGAGAGCTGGCCCTCTCTGGTGGCGTGGCTCAGCCCTCTGCAGCCCTGGAAGCCCAGGCAGGAGGCAGTCCCCTTCCCACGGAGCAGCAGCCAGCGTGGGGGGGCTCATTTTGTGATCACACTGCGGAACGGTGGTGTTAAATCTTCCAACCTGTCCACTGGAGATGGTCCCTCTCATCCTCTCTCTGACAAGATTTAAGATGGTCACGGATAACTGGCTTTCATTATGGCTGTGCTCATAAATCCTTCTGTTATCCTCTTTGGGGCGGGCTCCTGCTGTCACCCACACTGTGGCCACTCTCTGGCTCCAGCATTGGGTGATTTCCCCCTGCTCCCCTCATTCCATGGTCCCTGCACACCCCTAATGCCCCCCACTCTCACGTGTACTTGGTACCTCGTCCCTCTCACCTGTTTCTCCTGCAACAGGGTCAAACTCCCAGTGCTGGCTGGGCAGTTTTCCCTGTTGTAGCTCATATGGTTTTCCATTGCTCCTCCATCCTTGCATCTGATGTCCAATGCCAAAGAATTCCCCATTCTCACAGCTCCAGGCAGGGCATGATTCAGCCCTTCGTCACGCCTTGGGGTTTTGAATGACATCTGTTACTTTCTTTTAATTCCCAGCTCACTTTTGACATGTTTTTGGCTGTGTCTGCCCAGTGGTATTGATTAGACTTTCTGTGGAGTGAGTGTTCTTTCTGTCTTTAGTTCTCATGCAAGACACATTTCTGTGGTACAAGAGCTATACAATTAAAACAAACCGAGAAAGAAAGAAAAAGGAAGGAAGGAAGGATGGAAGGAAGGAAGAAAAAGAAAGAAAAAGAAAACAAAGAAAGAAAAAGGAAGAAAGGAGAGAAAAGGAAGGAAAGGCCTCCACATTAAACCAGACCTTATGTCTTGCTCCTCTAATTGCCTGTGAGCAGAGATAGCAAATAAAAATTCTTCAAGGCTTCTTATTTCATTTTAAGAGCATTGCTTTTTGCAGACCTCTGTCCCTAAACACAGGCTGATAAGGGTTCCTTTTGGGTATATAGAGAAGACCACAATGGTTTTATCATCCCTTGAGAGCATGGTAACCCCACTCCTTTCTTTTCTCTGGGAAGAGGAGTAGTATGGATTAGTGATGGGAGTTTTACTGCCACAGGGACTGGCTGCGTGCAAAGAATATTTCAGATTTGTGTAGGGGAAGACTGGTTTTGGTTTCTAGGCCTTAGGAATTAAAGGTAGTAGTAAAACCCCTGCAGCCCTGTCAAGAGGAGTGCTCCTCCACCCAAGGACCTGCCAGATTTAAGACAGTGTGGAGGAGGCACTGAAGGGGTCAAATTGAAAGACAGCGCAGTAGAAAAAGCCAGAAAATACCCACAGTTCTAAGAATGCAGCCAGGGGTTGATTGGCTGCTACCTGGAGAGCACAGCAGGGCCCCAGAGCTCAGGGGTCACTGCAGGAGGAGGTGAAACAGCCACAAATCAAGGAGAATGGTTTCAGAGAGAGACCAGCAGGGGAAATGCAGAGAGCTGTGGCCAGTACTTTGGGATACTGCCCTGGGAGCAAGACCAGCCCTGGGAGAAAGTGTGGGGCCACTGATGCCTGAAATGCAACTTAGGAGGAACCAATCAAGGCTGCTGAGCATCAGATTTGGTGCCTCCAGGTGAGGAAATCCCAGGAGCTGTTGTGGGGCAGACCCCCCTCCCTGGCCTGGATGGGAAACACAGAGTCTCATCCACCGGGCTCACGGCCACTGCTGCCCAAATATTTGCATTTGGGGTATGGATACCTGCCAGCCAAACTCGGGTTGGCCTGAAGAGCTCTCTGTAGTGGCCAAACAGCCCCAGGAGATGGAGCTGGGCTTGCTCACCATCTGTCTGAGCTGGTGGCAGGGCTGTGACGCCGGAGCCAAAGGGAGGTGAGAGTTGTGCCTGCACTGGGGCACTGGGGCTGTGTCCCCCCAGCCCAGCCAGACCCCGAGGCAGCAGGGACACCCCATCCCGCCACCTGCAGCACAGGTAGAGGCAACAGCACCTGGCAGTGCTGCTCTCCCTGGCCACGGCCAGCTGAGCAGGGGGCTGGCTGGGATGCCAGGCTGAAAACGGAGAGGAGTCCTGCATTCTGTGGGTGCCAGTTTGGAAGGAAAGCACTGATCCTGGGCCAGTTTTCCAGTCCATTTGGTTTCTCTGTGGCTTGATGGGCACATTAAATGGCAGGCATCATGTGCCAAGCTTGGCCATCTCATGCCTGTGTGGAGAAGCCAGTGATGAGCAGTTCTGAGGTGTGGACACAGAGATAACCATTAGCAGACCTGACTGTGGTTGTAGAGAGGAGTCTACCTGCAGAGAGAAACAGGGCCAGTGTTTCCTGCAGGAGCTCATGGTCCAGTTCTTCTCCCTGCGTTGTTTGGGCTTGAGACAGAGGATTTCATTTGTGGACTGCAGCAGTCAGGGAATAAAATACTTCTGCAGCCAGACTCTGCCTTGCTGAGCTCCAGGTGGGCCATCCCCGTTGGCTGCACATCCCCAGGGTGACGGTGAGTCCAGGGACAGCAGAGCAAGGTCTGCACGTCTCTGCTCTGCCCCAGTCCAGCCCCACGATCTCTCTGCTCCCAGCAATTGAACTTAAAACAAGGTATGTTTTTCCCCTACACTTGCCTGTTCATTGACTAGATTTCAAATAGATCACCACAGGTCTTAAACAGAGTTTTCTAAATTAATCTCCTGAACATAATCATCAGAGAAAGCCTTGTTTCTGCAAGGCTGTACCTTACACTTGTTAGGAGGTGAGTGGCAGCAGCTGTCACTGAATAATCGTTCTCATTAACTCATGTTTGTACCTTTCCTTTGCCTGATGAAACCCTCTCTCCAAAACACAGCCTTGAGGGCTGCTCAAAAACAAAGCAGACAAACAAGGAGAGACAGGACCAGGGAGGCTGGAAACTCATCCACCTCCTCCTCCCATTGAGACAATTTAGAGGGAGAACATGCCCCAGTTCCTGTTCCCTGCTGGCCCTGACAGGAGAGGCCGTGCCAGTTTGCACAAGCTCCTGGGGCATGGCCGAGGTCACCGTATTTCCCTTCCCTTCATCCTTCCCTGCTGCCAGTGACTCCAGCAGGGACCTCATTACCGCTGCCCCTGCACTGGCCTTGCTTCCAGCCCCGGGTGAAAAACTGCCTGTGTCACCTGGGGTTGCTTTTTACAGAAAATCTAATGCGAGCTTGATTTTCAGGGTATGTTGTTTTGTGGTAATTTTTGCAATCCCAGAACCCGAAGCCACTGGAAGGCACTCCTAGACTCTGATCCCAGCTGTGGGTCAGCAGGTCAGGGTTCTAGTCTTGGCCCTGATATTGATTTCAGTGGCGTAAATTTGTGGGATCCCAATGCCCCTCCTGCAGACTACAGAGACCAGTTGCTTGGCCATAGAGATGCCACTGAGAGAGCAACCATGAGAAAATAACTTTAAGTCAAGGGTTTCAGGCTCAGATCGCAAAGTTATTTCCTAAATCCAGGTTTTAGCATAGTCAGTGTGGCACTGGGGTCTGTCAGGCATCTGGGACCTCTCCCTGCCCCTGTGTCCACTTCATAACAGCCCTCCTTTGCTTCCTTGATCCCCCAACCCTGCCCTGAGCTCCTCCAATTCCAGCATTTAAAGGAGGGTGGTCTACTTCCATCCCTGTCTGCAAACAGAGAAATAAATACACAAAAAAGCAGATGCAGCGGGAGACCAGGGCAGGAAGGAGGAGTCCTTCCTCTGAGGAACGCTCCAGGGCTCCGGGCAGGGCTGGGAAGGTGAGGCCGTGGGCTGCATTCCTGGCTGTGAGGCAGTGATGCAACGCTCAGGGATGAAGGAGATGGGGTCCTATGAGAGAGATGGAGAGAGCAAAGGGCTGTGGGTGCTGGAGGGATCCCCTCGAGCTCTGTGGGGACAGCACTGGGACAGAAGCTGTGAGGTGCTGGTGGCTGTGCCCCTCTGCCAGTCCTTTTCAGAGAGGCAGGATCCCTGGGAGCCCATCATGAGATGAAGAGCTCTCTGCCTCCTCCTGCTCTTCCCACAGCACATCTCCAGGACACTGACCAGTTCTGACTTTTATTTGACCAATGGTCTCGTGCTGACAAGGAGCATACGGCCAGGGCCGGTGCGGCGGGAGAAGCCATAGATTATCCTTAATTGCCTACAACAGACGAAGCTGACCTTCAGAGAACACAGCCATGAATCTTCAGACAATGGAGTGAGTGCCATGTGGATTTACTGTCCACTGGCTTTAAAGCTCCACCAACCCTCTGCTGCTCTTGCAAGGGGAGAAGAAGGGCTGGAAGGATCTGCTGTGCAAAGCCCTGACTTACAGGTGCCTCGCAGCCACAAGTCACGAGCACACCTGAGCTTTCAGGCATGTTTTCCCTTGGAAGCTGTTCCCAGGTAATGGGTAAGAAGGAGAGCAGACAGATGGACATGGAACAGCAATGTTTTCTATAGCCTTCTCTGGAGAAAGTAAATCTCTGTAAGACCAGGAGCATCATTAAAGAGCTCCAGAGGAAACTGTTATTTTCTTTTTGTAGGCACTGGTACCTTTGTGATTCAGCTTGGGTGAAGGCAATACACCTTCCAAAAAGGCATGAGAAGTTGAACAGGAAGATCTGTGAAGCCTTAGGTTGTTGAAGAGAAAGTACCCTATAAACCTTGCAGTGCTCCATCACAGAGGCAGCAGGGATCAGCTGAGCTGGAAGCAAGTGCCCACCTCCAGAGTGACCCGAAGGATCCCAAATCTCTTGCTGTCTTTGAAACAGGGCACTGTGCTCCTGCCAGGACAGAGTGAGGTGGCAGAGCATCTGCCTTTCCCTAACCTCACCCTAGCTGGGGCTGGGAGTGGTGGGCAAAGCTGCCTGTGGCTGTGGCTCCAGGGCTCAAGCTGCATGGAGAGGGATGAGAAATCAGATGTGTAGGGCCTTTCTGCATGGTTTCCACTTCTGCAATGCCAATAGTCACCAAGCACGTGTTGCTGATTTGGGAGGATTCCTGTCAGATGCTTGGTCACTCTGAATCAGCAGGGCTGTGTTGATAAGTACCAACTGCAGCCTGGCCCCTCCTGCAGACTCTTGGTTGTGCTCAGTACCAGCTAAGAACCAAGAGAAGAAGATGGAAATAAAAAAGAGAAGAAAAAACCAACCAAACAAAAAAGCTTTGCTGCCCGAGAGCAGCTCTGTGAATATGAGCCAGTTTCTTTGTGGGCAAAGCCAGAAGCACAGCCAGGGTTTGTTTGACTGGCTCAGCATTTCCAGGGAAGAGCCAGGGTGTTTGTATCATTTAGAACCTGGGAAAGGCATGTCCAGGCCCTGGGCATCTCACTGTGACAGTGCCAGCAAGGGACAAACCTTAGCTGCAGTTTGAGCATGATAGTCTCTCCAGGAGCTGTGTGTGCATGTGGCTTCCTCACTCCTGCACTGCTGTGTCCTGACGCTCATCTCTCCTCTCCGCTCTTTCTTGGGGCAGGAACAGATTCCATGGAATAAGAGAGAGAAACTCTGGCCACGCTGTGTCAGTGCCCTGACAAAACACATCTCCTGAGGAGGGAGGGCAAGGTTTCCAGAGCACTGCTGGCTTTGCTCGTAGGCAGAACAAGCTTCTGCCCGGCAGCTCCATCTTTTGCCATCTGCAGAGGGCTGGGGAGGGAGAGGAGATGGGGAGTGACAGGTCGACCCTCTGGGTGGTGAGTATCTGCACAAAGGAGGCAGCAAGAGAGAGGCAAGGAAACCTTGAGGTGATCTGCAGTGCTGGGGCGGGGGGGTCTTCTCCTGGCAGGAGGTCACCTCCCAACTCTCTCTCACCTTGGGCTGCCCCACAAGTTGCCTCAAGACACATGTGGAAGTGTTAGGGGGTGATTTTAATGGCCACTGAAGCAGAGCTACAATTGATGTGCCCAGATGTGCCCTGTGGAGCTGCCTGCTCACTCCTACATTCCCAGGGCACCCACTTCCTCTGCAGCTCAGCGGGGCCCAGAGCTACCCCATTTGCACAGCCTTTTCCCATCATCTCTGCTACAGCAGGCTCACTGCCGGGCTGCCTTCCTGCCCTTGCAAGTCCCTTCCTGAGCAGATCCCGCTCCCTGGCTCAGCGTCCCTCATGGCCCTTCGCATCCTGAGCCAGGCTGGTGTAATTCAGCACAGGCAGGACTGTGGCTCCAGCTGCTGGTACCCTAACACCTCTCCCTCCCTGGGGTCCATCCCTGTGCAGTGCCTTGGGATAACACTTAATGTCTGCACTGCCCTCGACAATGGGAGGCAAAGATGCTTTTGGGTACTGTTATGCTGATTTGTGTTTGCTCTGCATCCTCTCTAGAAAAAAACCAAAACTCCACAGTGGACCTGGAGCACCTGGACTGGATGGATTCAAACAGCAGCTTCTGTCTTTTGTCTTCTTCTTAGATATCAGGTTAGTATCACCAAGACATGAGTGCAGGAAATATCCCCTTCTAAAGTAGGAGGATCTACACCCAGGGAGCTGGAAAATTACTGCCCTGCACTGACTGTACAGCCTGGATCATGTTCAGGTGCAAAGGGAGCTCTGGTGACTGCTGTCCCCAGGGAGGCAGGGCTGCAGAGGCTTCTGGCATCTGATGCAGGATCCAGACTCAGGCAGTAACCGGCTCTTTTCTCCTGCTGTCACGTCTCTCTCAGGTCCCAGTTATGCTGCCAGGCACAGCTCCCGCTGTGCAAGCTGATTTAGTGCTGCCGTACCTGGGGCTCACACAAAGCACGGCTCTGGAGGGAGAAAAGCACCTGTAAATCACCTCAGTGGTGTTGCATTCCCAGGATGGGCAGCTCCCAGGACTGCAGCAGAGCAGGGGGCAGGCTTGGACCCATCTGACGGGGCTGCTCTGCATCAGACAGGTCGAGAGCAGCTCTGTGGTGTCTGGTTTTTGTGCGTGCCTTTGGGCTCTGACACCAGCTACACGTGCTCGGCTACAGCCTGCAGGCGGGGCGAGCAAAAGACACCTTCTCCAGAGGCACTGGAGCAGTGACAGGGGGGCTGGGAGGTTGCGAGGATGGCAGGGAGCGTCATGAGCACGGGTGGGAACTGAGAGAGGCAGGTGCTGAGAGCTCTGCCAGGGAGTGGAGTGGTGAGACCTGCCTGAGAAACCTGAACCCTGCTGCTCTCTTTGGACATAATTCCAGATCCTGCCCATCCTCAGATCCTGGCCTTAATCTTCCTTGGCTTTTGAAATCCAACTCCATGTCACCAGGGCCCCTTTCCCACCATCCCTGCTGTGCTGCACACTGAATTGTGCACAGAGGAGGATCACAAGCTCCTCTGTGAGAAGGGAGAGTGTCACCTTCACAAGGCTTGTCCAAGAGAAATAAAGTCTTGGGTTCTTCTGCAAATTACTCCCCTTCCAGTAGTTTCGGCAGTGGCTGCTGCTGATGTATTTTTTCCCCAGGCTTTCCACAGGTTTATACAAACTTCATATTATAAATATGAATTAAATTGGGGACTTCTGGGTTAAATCCTTCAAGTGGTTGTTATTTTACTTCTTCCACTTGGGATTTCTGGAAGAATGCAGTACTTAGCACACATTTAAATTACAAGAAAGTGCAGGAAACATTGCAATCTTTTCTACCTCTACTTCATTAACCTCTTTGCTCTCTGAAGCACTGGCAGCCTCATAGGAGAGCAGATTTTCCCAGTACAGGGTGCTGTTGCCATGCCTGTCAGTAAGTTCCACCAACATTCAGAGACTGATTGCTTTTAGTTTTAATAGCCTAAATTATTTATTATTATTATTATTATTATTA